>LBNU01000173.1:86796-102718 GCA_014162995.1 Artemisia annua
TACAATTTTTAACATATATTATTATTTTTTATTTAAAATTAGCACACATTAAATCCTTGAAATTGGAATTTAAAAATATTGTTATTATTGTTTCGAACCTTGGTCAATGTACAAAGTGATGAAACCTCTTTACCACTAGACCAATTCGTTTTTTGTTATATATTTTTCAAAACAAACATAATAAATGTTTTTAAAAAATGGTTAATATATTTTGGTACATTATTATTATGTACGTATTATAATTTTTAAAGAGAAATAAGATTTGCCATAAAAGGTTTTTATAAAGAATTTTGTAATTTTTTCCAAAAAAAATATTGGATAAGTTTGGTAAATATCTTTATTGTTATCTTATAGTTTAGAAAATCGATTTAGGTTTGACATATACACTATATATACAACGTTTTTTTTCCTGCATTATAGTTTCACAGTCGTTTTTTGACATAATCGATTGACCTAATCGTTTAAGGTTTTTTTGTTTGAGAACAACATGCAACCACAAAGATACTCGCAGAGGCTTTCAAAAGCTAAACAAAGCAATCAATCCGAAAAACAACAGGAGGAAAAGAAAAAGAGTATGACGAATTTATGTTATTTGTATTTGAATGAATTAAGTATAAAGTTGTTTATTTGATCTTAATACCTGTTTTAGTTATATTGTTTTTTTGTTTACTATTTGATAGCAGGGAAGCAACAATTCAAGAAAAGTTCTCGACTAGATTTAGAAGGTATGTGTTGTCGTAAAGAGTTAATAAATAATTAGTTTGTATCCTGCACAATCCAATATTACGAACGTTTATGAATAAATAAAGTATTTGTAATGTCTGTGAATTGTAATGTCTAATCTAAGGTCTGTGAATTGTGAACCAGTATGTGTTTATTATGTTATGTGTTTATTATGTTAAAGTTTGGAGATGTGTGTTATGTGTTCATAAAGTAGGTTTTGGTTTTATGGCTGAATAAGTCGAGCACAGTTGAGTTAATATGTACTATGATTTGTGGTGTTCATAAAGTAGGTTTTGGTTTTATGGCTGAATAAGTCGAGCACAGTTGAGTTAATATGTACTATGATACAGATTATACGTTGATACATGCACAGTTTAATTTAGTTTCTGTAGGTAATATGACTTGAAATAACCTTAGTAGTACTGGGTTGTGTTTTAAGCATACTGATAGAAGTTTGAACCCCAGCGAGTTTTATGTTGCTTTAATTTATTAAGCTTACTGCGTAATGTTATAAATCTCTGTTGGCATGAATCAAGTTTGTTTCTAAATATCATTCTTAATTTTATTAGCATAGATTGGTTGTTGATTTTTTGAAACTACCTGTCAGTTAAAGATTTTTTGCAAATATTGTTTGTTCATTGTTAGAAAGTACCTGTCAATTAAAGAAAACTATGATATTAAATTAGATACACAATAGTTATGTGTTATTGCTAGGATGTTTACAACAAAAAACCTGAAGATCTACTTAAATAAGACACATAGGATAGAAGTGTAATAGTAAAAGGTAAGTCCAAAGTGAAAGCAGATATAGATTCAAGTGTTAGTAGCCCTTGTGTATATATCTGTTGGGTTGCATGTGCAGAAACCATTTGGATTACACCTCTGGCCATGAGAGATTTGATCGCTTTCCTTGGAAGTGATCTATTAATCTGCAATTACCATTGTGTAAGCTAAGGAGATTAACAATATCATAGGTTAGGTGCACTAATATAAGTTTTATGAATACCGATTACTTTTTCTAAAGTACAATTAATGATTGTATTTGGCAAAGTTTACAAACACATGGTATTAGTTGATTATGATTTTTTATGCCATATGTTATGAGTTGTTCATGTATTAAAAAAACTACTTAAATCATACACATATGATAGAAGGCTAATAGTAAAAGGTAACTCAAAAGTGAAAGCAGATATAGATTCAAGTATTAGTAGCCCTTGTGTATATCGGTTGGTTTTCATGTGCAGAAACCATTCGCATAACACCTTTGGCAATGAGAGCTTTGATTGCTTTCCTTGCAAGTAACCCATTAATCTGCAATCACCATTGTCTAAGCTAATGAGATCAACCATATCATATTTTAGGTGCACTAATATAAGTTTTATGAAGACCAATTACTTTTTCTAAAATACAATTAATGATTGTATTTGGTACAGTCTATGAACACAAGGTATGAGTTGATTATGGTTTTTTTATGGCATATGTTATGAATTGTTCATGTGTTGCTTCTGAGTACTTCAAGGGACATGATGTTTGTAAGTAATTCTGAGTGTGTATATGTTGATGTTTTGTTTGCAGCGAAGCAACCACTAAAGAAAGGTAGTCGGTTGAATTTACAAGGTATGTTGGTCATTAATAATTACATGATATTTTGGTGTATAATTTTTATTTAATACATACACTGTTATTTTTGATTAATTTACTGTAGGAAACAATGTTGAGAACGATAACCATGAGGATATCAATGACACTATATTGGATACATCAGGTATTCTTAAAATATAGATGCAAGTTTTAATATATATTATGGTTTCATTCAACATTAGTAGAAAATATGTTTTACTTTGCAACAGTTTCACAATCAAGAAACAAAGAAACTTCTATCGACATGTCCATCTTTGAAAGTGATACGCCAGGCAAAAGCAGTGGATCTCATGCTTCAAATTTAAGAAGGGCAAAGAAAGTAACAAATACATCGGTTTCAGAAGCAACTAACAATGACACTTCTATCGATATGTCTATTTTCGAAAGTGACACACCAAGTCGAAACTACGGTTCTCATGGTTTAAATTTAAAAAGGGCCAACAAAGGTACAATACGTGATTATTTAGTTTTTGCGTATTATTTTTGCATACAGTAAATACATTGTGTATAAGTTGAGAAATTGTTGTTAGGAAAAGGATATTTATGCAATTACTTTGGCAATGAAGAAACATCTTTTGAAGGGATTTCAGGTAATGAAGACTCTGAAACTCAAAAATTATCCAAGTTACCATCTACAAGAGGACGCAATATAACTGTTTCTGAAAGGGTATCCTACATTAAGTATCAACAAAAAGAACCAAAAAGCTCATTTTCTTCACCATCAGGAAATAAAAAAAAAAGGCACAACAAGTTTTGGTTATCAAGAAAATGAGTCAAGCGTGCATCCTACTTGGCGTAAAACAAGTTTAACAGGTAATATATGTTTTATATATTAATAAACACAATTATATTTAAATATATGTTATAATTCATGTTTAAATAATGAATAAACCTTGAATAGCAGGTGTGAATTCGCAAGCAAATAAAGGAAATAGATTTAACAGTTCATCCTTTCATAGTGACACACGAGGTTAATTGTTAATATATTGTTAATGAATTTAATTTATATAAAATACATTCTTTGTCGTTCAATTATAATTTTTTGATTTAATGTATTTCTTATATTTAATTTAACAGGCATGAAACAGCAGTTCAAAAAAGGAAATGTAATGCAAAGTTCATTCGTTGGTAATTTCCAACAAGGTTGGTTTGTTTTTTTGTTTGCCACTATTTGTTGAAGGTTTAATTTATTTGTAACTTTAAATATTTTTATAAAAATTCAGGACAAAAGACGAGTGAATTAAGGATTACTCATATTAAAGATGTCAACCCAATGATCAATAACATGGCAATTAAAGGAAGATGTATATCTATTTGGCATTCACACAAACTTAACGAAGAACATGACCCATATAGCTTGGATTGTGTTTTTCAAGATGTTGAGGTATGTATATGCATATTCATTTGTATACTTATAACTTTTATTTTTTAAAATAACATCTAATTGTTTGAATAACAGGACGAGAGAATCCAAGTTTACATCAAAAAGGAGTTCATGTTTAAATTTGAACCTCTTCTTAAAGAGGGTCAATGCTATATGATCTCTAACTTCGGTGTTGCTGAAAATGGTGGAAGATTGCCTTTGTTACCCAGTAGGTGGAAAATATCCTTTTTTAAAGGAACAAATGTCACAAGAATTGATCAAATCGATCACAACTTTGTTGGATTCATTAACGAACCATTCACACGTATATTGGACCCAAACAATGAGTACCATGAACATGATTGTGTTGGTATGTAGTTTATGCTTAAATTTTTTTTGAAATTTTTTGTTTTTATTTTTTATTTAAAAAAAAAATAATAATAATATACATGTTATTGGACAGATGTAATTGGAACCGTTGTAGCTGTTGGAAATATCGTGTCTGTGAATAGCCATACTGGTACTAAAATTCGTCGAACAGTTGTCATTGAAGATGCACAGTAAGTAAAATTTCATTAATTATTTTTAAATTATGCAGATCTTATATGTATATATAACAATGATTTCATATTATATTTTCTAGATCTTATACACTTGAATGCACTTTTTGGGACAAGTGGGCGTTAATGTGGAATGAATACGACAACAGGCTAGAAGATATTGGTCATTTAGACATCCTTTTAATGCTAGGGAAGATTAAATATTGGGATAGTAAGTTTACAATTTTAATTTTAAACCTTTTTAAATACAAAAAATTTAAATTTTTGCTTTTACTTATGATTAACAATTCACAGACAAACCATCTGTTCATAATGCGTTATTTGGGAGCAAGATTTACATTAACAGGAAAATACCTCAATTGTTGTCTTTCAGAGAAAGGTAAATTACATAACATTTGTAAATAATACTTTTAATTAACAATTAATATTTTGAAATTAGCAACAAAATATTAATTTTATATGAAACAGCTATGAATCTCAAGAGGGATATGATGCCGGCGAATTCAAGATTCAGGTGCATTCACAAGATAGACATGTAGTAACACCAGCTGAATTTATGCAAGGGTGTGTAAAGAGATTGGTTGGAATGATTCGCACAATTGAACCGGTAAGATTGAATTTAGATTTGCGCATTTACAATACATATTAATTATAAACAAATCTACGAATATGAAATGAATAGCTAAAATAAATACACAAAATGCAGGAAACATGTTGTGTTGTTTATGCAACTGTGCATAGCATCCAATATCAAAATGGATGGGCTTATACAGGTTGCAAAGAATGCAACACAAAAGTTACACCAATAGCAGCAAAAGGTGGAATGAATTCTAGAAACAAAAGTCAATTGTGGTTTTGCAAAAGACATGGCGAAACATATGCTGTCTCATGCAGTTATGAAATACAATTTCATATAATTAGATTCAAATTTTGTAAAACTATACATTTTAAATAACAAACTAAAATCATTTGTTTGTTTGTGTTAAGGTTCAAAATCATTGTGCGCATTGTAGACGAAAGTGGAACAGCACAAATTGTAATTTTTGACAACAATGTCCATAAGATGACCAAGATGACTGCATGGGAGATCATGCAAGAACATGGCGTTAATACAGATGAATACTTTCCGGATGATCTTAATCAGATTATTGGAAAACAATATCTATTCAAGATTAAATACACGGAATTCAACCACCACAATAATAGCCATATATATCGAACTGAGAAAGTCACAGATGATGTTGATACAATCAACCACTTCAAAGATGGTTTCCTAGATGAAGAGGTATTCATTATTGATTTTTAAATTAACTGACCATTGTGAAATTAAAAACCTTAAATTAAATGTGTTTACGTTGTTTTTAAAAAAATGTTCTTTTGTACAAACCAAAACAGAATAATGATGAAGACTATGAAAATGGTGATTATTATTATGACAATTCTGGAGATGAGTATGAGAAAAGGGAAGATGATTCTGAAAACGGCGGAGATGATTTTGCAAATAGTGATGATGAATTAACAACCAGCAAAGGTGAGTTTCATAATGATGGACATGAGTCTGAAAATCCCAAAGGTGAGTTTCATAATAATGGTGACCACGATTCTGATAATGATGAAGATGAATTAGTTGATAGAGAAGAGGAGTTAGAAGATGCGGACAATATGAATATACAAGCATCAAACATTGTCGAACAGGTATCATATAATACATTATTTCTTAAGTGTAAAACACATCAATTTTTTAAGCATAATAGTTTTAATTTATTTTTAAAATTGTTAACGTTCCAGAATGTTGAGGATGACATTGAAACACCAACAGATTTTGTTTATGAGGTACTACATAATATATTCATATATATCTGAACACATACATTTTTTAAAAAAAATATATCTGAATTTTTCTTTTGTAATTCATTACAGGATACTCCAGGTGTAACCGATATCGACAACATGAACACAAGAATGACTGATGCAGATTTGCTAACAACCAACGCTTGTGATGGCATTGATAAAAAAAGAGGTCGTGAAATATTAGACGTACTACCACAAGAACCCATTGATGACAATCATGAACAACGGAAAAAAAAGATGACAACAAAGGATATCACAAAGGATGTTTGAGATTAATCAAGACATCCCCATCTTCAGATTTTAATGCTTTATTTATCATAAAACAATAAGTTTTTACATTTAGGTGTTTCAATCACAATTGATAAAATCAAATGTTATGTTACTGGGTACTTTTTATTTATTAAATGCACTATTTATCTATGGATTAATGATTATTTTTAATTGTTGTCTTAATTTTACTTGATAAAAAACATTATCAATATAAACCAGCTGTCACGTATACATTTTGCGCCCAAGATCTCTTCAAAAACTCAAATGAGCAACAAGCTAGAGGGTTGTAAATATGAGGAGATGCAATGGATCCATCAGATTTGGGCACTAGCAACATAAGATAGGCATCTTGAATCACAAATTCGGTTGAGTAAATTTGTTTCAAATTATGTTTTACTTTTTGCATCAAGTAAACAACCAACAAGAGGTTAAGTATCAACAAGAATTATGAGTTTTAAATCTCTAATGAACACTAGAGAAGCAGAAAAAAATATGATCATTTTAAGAAATACTAAATCAGCGTATGGTTAGGCCAAAAGAGCAAACAAAAAACTCAAATTACCAGTCCAAATAAGCTTTTCATACAAAATCAAAAGCCAATCCAATAAACCAGCTGTCATGTCCATATTTATCCACCAAGAACTCTGATAAAACTCAAATGAACAATAAGACAAAGGCTTATAAATATGAGCAAATGCAATGGAATACTAAAGCTCAAATGAACAGCTAGCTAGAAACTTGTGAATATTAGAAGATGAGATGGATCCAATGGATCAGTGCACTAAGAACCTCAGAAATACAACTTGAAACTCAAATTCAGTTGAGTAATTGTGTTATAAATTGTGTCGTTCTTTTTGAATCAAGTTAACAACCAACCAGAGATTAAGAATCAACAAGAAATATGTCTTTTCAATCACTGATGAACACTAGAGAAGCGAATTAAAAACTAAACATTTTTACACATTAGAAAATTTATAACATTTAAATTTTTAAAAAACTTTGACAAACAAACAAAAACCGGACTAAAACATAACCACACCCTTATGTTATAATTATTATGTTATCTACATTCTTTATTTTTAAAATACTTTTACTAAACATAATATATGTTATCATTATTATGTAATGTTTGTATATGAAAGAGTTTTCCTATAATAGAAGTCATCCAAACTTCTAGAATGTGATTTTTTCCTAAATACAACATAAGATAACTTAGGAATATATTTATTGTTATCATAAAGAATCTGTTATTACTTAACCTAATGCTACGCTATATATACATCAATATTTATTGAACTCCATCATAACTTATAATCGACACCCAAAAAAACCAAAAAACATGCAGCCACAAAGGAAGTCGCTTAGGTTTACAAAACCAAAAACAACAATCGTTTCTGGGAAAAACAAAGATGAACATAAAGAAACTACAATGAACTCAGGTAAAGTAATTATCTACATCAATTGACATTTACCTGTTTCTTTCATAAACACATACTCATTGTGTATATTTTTTTTATAAAGTTCAAAAAGCCAAGGATGCGGAAAACAATGCCTCTAAATTGTATCAATCAGGTATTAGTTATCTCTAAATTGTATAATTTTTTTTATTGTATATATTTTTTTTATAAAGAGCATGTAATAGAACTTAGAAAAATAAGAAAACCCTAGGCCCATGTATCTGTTAACGAGGGTCTTGTGTGTGTGTTTGGGATATCTTTTGTAGCGCATGCATGGTTTTGTCAAGTAGGGGTCGTATATGGTTTTACTGGTGGGGCGTATCGTGTTGCAAAACATTGGTGTTGTGTGCGTATATATGTGAATCGAGTTTTGATAATACATGTTTACAATCTGAAGAAAAGGGCTCAAGAACAGGCTATATTTAACAAGGGTTTTTGGGCTTTTGTCATCATGGTTATGTGGTCGTTATTTGTTGGTTGGGTTGTGTGTGTCGGCTTAAATTCCATACATGCCTACTTATCTGTTTGCTATTCGTGAAAAACAGTATAACTGATAGGCAAAAGATCTGTTTGGAACATCAATTATAGTGCCCAAATACATAAACTTAATAATAGTACAAGATAAGTTTGAAGCATGCATAAAAACTGATATACGTATATATGAATCGGAATTTAAGAAAAGTTGATCTTTGTGGTCATTGATTTCATACATGTTGCTGTCCAGAATTTTGGCAATATTGATGAAGGTGTAAATTAATGATGCTTATGTGTCTTTGAATTGATTTTGGGTCTAAACTTATATATAAAAAACTTAGCACCGAGTTTTTGTTATAATTGTTAAGAAAAATTAAACCTGAGTTTTTCATTACAATTCATATTCAAACCACACATATTAAATAAACTGTTTGTTATCTCTTTACAATTAAATGAAAGTGGGTGCACAAACTAAGCCAACGATGCTTTGCTGACAGGAGAAACAACACATGACACTACTGCATGTTCAACAAAAGAAGCAGGGAATAAAGAAACAACAATCATTGATATCTCCGATGATGACCAGGTACGATATATAGCATATGTTTCTATTTGATAAAAACCAACTTTAAAAAATAGATTCTTTTAAACATAATTGTATAATGCAAATGTCAACTTTAAAAACAATTCTATAAAAATCATACATATATAAAACAAAACACGTTAATTGTTTTTTTTGTTTTTTTTTTATACTATATAACATTCAAGAATCTCAATGTCTAATAGATTGACAATTCATTGCAGCTTAAATAAGTTACACGCAAACAACAAATACCAATCATTGATATTTCCGATGATGACCAGGTACGATATGTAACTTATGTTTATAATTTATATTAAACAAGAAATAAAACAACAGATTATTTCAAATGTAGTTGAAGAATGCAGATGTAAATCATACAAACAGTTATATACAAATCATAGGTATATTAAACAATGAAGGATTAATTATAACTCATGAAGTTTTTTAAATTTTACATATATTGCAGTGCATTCAACTTACACGGAAACGACGAAGGTTGAGAAAAAAAAAACACCTTTGATACTAAAAAGGTTATTGAAATCCTTTCATAAGATGATGAAAACACAAAGACAAAATCTCCAGTGAAAAATCAACCAAAGCAGATACATCATACTGATACAATGGTATGAACTTAATATCTTCTTTCTCATTATTTTGAACAAAATTAAATACATTAGATACAATAAAATCATTATAATTTATATACTTTGTATAACAGATGTCTGACGATGAAGAACCAATAAAGTTTAAACGCACAAAAAAAACTAATTACCCAAGTGATTCAAGTATAAACAAATATATGCAACGTGATGAAGACACGGATGACGAATATGACACACACAAATTGCCATCAGATGACGAAGAAGATGGTGTTTGGGTAAACATCAATGATCTACCTGAACCATTTTATCCTCTTAAAGAATACCAGCCAAGATATGTCATCCCTGATGATGATATCATTGAAGAGTCTCCAACAGGTCGTGTAATCATAAATTAATTTTAACACAGTTGAATTTGTAAGTTGTTTATACATATTTGTAATTTAAACTAATATAATTATACATTTGTTTGAAAACAAAAAACAGGTGATTCCAAATACACCGTTGTTGATGATGAATATGATAGAGAGCGGATTGAAAAAGAAAACATGAATGGAGCTGACATGTGGGAAGAAATAGTTGATATTGATGGAAAACTGCATGGAAACAATGTTAACATGAACTACATTGATGAAGAAGCTTGGGAAGTAGATTCTGATGCATATAGTCAGCAATCAGTATCTGATAATGATGATATATCAAGTTTCATTAATGACGACACCACTGACTATGAAACAAGTGAAGAGAGCAATAGCGAAGATGACTTTTGATCATCTCCTAAAAGAATGAACAGCGTCAATGTTATTTTTCTTATTTTCTATCAAACAATAATTATCAGGTCTTCTTGGGTGGATGATTTAAACAAATGTCATTTGTGGTTATTTTATTCCTTTTTTTAATAATATCCAAACCTTTATTATATCAACTTTTACCAAAAAAATAAATAAATAAATATTTGTAGTTTTTTTTTTGTTTACATCTTTGGTAACTAATTTTCTTAGTATGCATTGGGTAATTCTCATCTTCCTCTCCCTCATCCTAATCAGTATATTTCACCTTTGTCAAGTTGACATATATGCTTTTTGCTGTTTCCATCACATGCTACGTTTGAATGAGCAAATATGACTTACAGTCATATTATTTAGTTTGGTTTTTGCACCTGATTGCAAAACTTAAATACAATGATCAAAAAAGTCCTTTCGGATAACAGTCTAGGAATGATTTTCGTATATTATCTTTCTAATTATTAGCAGCCCTCCAATAATATGTTCATATTTTTTTTTTCTTTTTTTATTAAACTTTTTACTTCATGTGTGTGGTACAGCTTGGTCACACTATTTTCCACAACGAAAAAAGATTTCATTGTGGTATTGTTATAGCTGGAACGTTCGTCACAGCTGTGTCCGCCGTACAACAAATATACACGCACATTCATCCACGAGCATTCACCAACCAAAAAGAGGCATTTGAGTTTGTCTAAAAGTCTATAGTGCTAGGGAGGCCAAAATAGAGAGGTATGTATTCCCTTGAGGCACTTTGTTTTGTTGTTGCTATCTTTTATATTTTGGGTTTAGCTACATTGCATATAGGTTGTACACATTCCAACCTATTCTCTACCTCTAGAAGCACATACTCTATATAATGGTATTGATAGCGTACTTGACATTAAAGAAAACAAACTTATAAGGGTATAGTAATAGAAAGGAAGCCATATGTACACAATACATGTTTCATATGTGAAAACATGTAATTAAGATTATACCCAAAGTTTAAAACTAAAGCAACCCCAAACCAGCACATATCAAGAAAATAAAAATACAGAAATATATCCTATAAATTCACATGAAACATAAACCAACAACATAAAAAAAAAAAAAAAAAAAAAAAAAAAAAAAAAAAAAAAAAAAAAAAAAAAAANCTGTTTTGAAAACTAAACTGAACCGGTCGGCTCAACTAGTTGAATTGGGAATTGGACCGGTAGGTTCAACGAGTTGAATCGGAGAAACTTGAAAAAAAAAAAAAAAAAAACAAATAAAAAAAAAAACAAAAAAAAAAAAAAAAAAAAAAAAAAAAAAAAAAAAAAAAAAAAAAAAAAAAAACGCTTGAAATAAAATATATATATCTATATACATTTAAAATAATATATAAAAAAACCATTTATAAGAATTTTAAGACATAATAGTTATCCAAAAATATAAACACTAATCTTATAAATATACAGGAAAAAAATTTTAAAAAATATTTCTATCCAAAAATATAAATCCAAATCTAATAAATATATGAAAATTTTTAAAAAATAAAAAGTATCGTATAAACACAAACTACAGAGAAACGATGGATCCATGTATACCTACAAACATGCGACATTCATCATATCAAACCATTCCTTCACATGATAATCTATCAGATTCAGCAACTCAATTTGATATACTTGATGATCAACATCCTTCACATACGGGTAAACAACAAAAAAAAGATACAGCAAAAGTTAAAAAACCAAGAGGAAGACCACACATGTTCCCATACGATATAGGTAATCAATACAAGTACGTGTTAATTAAGCAAACTGTTAGAAACCAATGCTTTTTTTATATGTTTATGTATATATCTTTCACAGGCGACTATAATGATACAAGTATTCGTCGGCCAGGCAAACAACCATGTCAAAAAACATCAAACCCTGGACCTAAAACAGATTTAAACAATGTACATGTGTTCAAAGGTAATTTATCAGATTCAACAACTCAATTTGATATACTTGATGATCAACATCCTTCACATACGGGTAAACAACAAAAAAAAGATACAGCAAAAGTATCAAAACCAAGAGGAAGACCACACATGTTCACATACGATATAGGTAATCAATACAAATACGTGTTAATTAACCAAACTGTTAGAAACCAATGCTTTGTTTATATGTTTATGTATATATCTTTCACAGGTGACTATAACGATACAAGTATTCGTCGGCCAGGCAAACAACCATGTCAAAAAACATCAAACCCTGGACCTTCAACAGATTTAAACAATGTACATGTGTTCAAAGGTAATTTTATAAACAAATTTTCAGAATAATCACATGAAAATAAATATATTTTTAAATTTTAATTTGTTTCATTCTTAGCAACTATGAACAATGATATACTACCCCAACGTACAGGGAGGCCGCCAACAAAAAAAACAACAGGTTAGTAGAGTTAACTTTAAATGATACCTAAGACAAATAAACATATTTTTTATATTCATATTAATAAGAATTAAAAATATGTAGGGAGATATAATGAGAAGCACGTTGAAGCTGCTCGATCAAGTGGACGGCCACTGAAGAACCCAAGCCAACCATGTAATGCACATTTTAACAACAACATCAGCAACATAAAAACTACTTAATTATCTTTTGTAAGTACCTAATTTTACATTTTTTATATATGTGGTTTACAGCAACAACAGAAACAACAACTGCTCTTGAATGCAACAAATATTTTGGATTGTCATGCAAATGCAAGTCAGAAAGACTTAAAGAAAAAACAAGAATTGTTAGACATAAACGTTTATACCAAAACTTTGGTAGTCACACACGTGTTAATGATGGAGATGTAACAGAACGACATTCATTTGTCGGGATATCAAACGGTAAGAATAATACCATTCTAATCAAAATACACATTCATATATCGTAATATGTTAATTAATTATAATTTATACTGTGATGCTACGTATATTTACAGATTATATTGACTTGGGAGATCCGGACAAGGAATGTGAATCGTGTGGCGCATTATTATGGAATGCAGAAAGCATGATAGGAAATACCCATTCAACGACACAAAAATATTCCCTCTGTTGCGGTAGAGGCAAAGTCAAATTAGGAGGTCAAGTGGAGCAACCACCAAAAATATTGATGGAGCTTATCAATGGAGAGCACCCAAAAAGCGCAACCTTCATTGACAATATCAGACGCTATAACTCAATGTTTGCATTCACCTCAATCGGTGCAAAACAAGACATGTCAGTAACTGATGGACGTGGACCATATTGTTACCGTATCCAGGGACAGAACTACCACAGAATGGGAACATTGCTCCCTGAAAAAGGAAAAGCACCTAAGTTCGCACAACAATATATTTATGACAAAGAGAACGAGATACAACACCGGATAGACGGTGTCAGGTAACAAACAAAATAAAAAAACACATTTTGTTATTAAATAAAAGTGTTTTTTATAATACTAGATTTATATCAATTATTACAATAATTGTTAATAAAACTTAAATTAACAACATTTTTATTTTGAATACAGCAACGATTCGTCATCACCATCAAACAACAAGGTGATTGACCACAAGCTAACAGTTGAGATACGTGACTTGCTGAATGAAATAAATCCGTTAGTGGCCCAATTCAGAATGGCAGGGGAAATGTTTGTCAAAGAAAGTGAACAAAATAAATATAAGTTAAGACTTATAGGTACAAGGGAACGTGACGGAAGAGAATATAACCTCCCAGCGGCAAACGAGGTCGCAACACTTATTGTAGGAGACTTTGACACATCAACTAATCAGAGAGACATAATACTACATTGTCAAGAAGGAGGCCTCAAGAGAATCAGCGAACTACACCCTTCGTATCTTGCACTCCAATACCCATTGTTGTTCCCTTACGCCGAGGATGGTTACAGAACAGACATATATCACTTTGGCGTAACTGACCAAACATCAACAGACAAGAGGACCCGAGTTACGATGAGAGAGTATTTTGCATACCGGTTGCAAGAAAGACAAAATATTTACTCAATGGTACTAAACGCACGGAGGCTACTTCAACAATTTATTGTAGACGCATACACAATGGTTGAAGCTGAAAGGATGCGCTACATTAAAAACAAAAACAAAGACCTAAGATCCGAAACATACTCAAGATTAGCTAAATTGGCAGCAGACGAAAACTCAGGATACAAGCTAAGAGGTAAAAAAGTCGTGCTACCATCATCGTTTACAGGAAGCCCAAGATACATGATGCAAAACTATTTGGACGCAATGACAATTTGTAAGGCTTACGGATACCCAGATCTGTTCATAACATTCACTTGCAACCCAAATTGGCCAGAGATTCAACGTTTTGTTGCAGAAAGGGGATTGAATGCAGACGACAGGCCGGACGCTATTACAAGAGTTTTTAAACAAAAGCTGGACACACTTATGAGGGAATTCAAAGACAAGCATTACTTTGGGCACCTAAAAGTAGGTAAATCATATTCAAACAAATATTACATACACGACTATCGTATAAGTCTAATAAAATTGCTTGATAACTATAAACCATAACTTTGCTTACAGCTGTCTACACTGTTGAATTCCAAAAGAGAGGACTTCCGCACGCCCACATTCTTCTATTCTTAGAAGAAGACGAAAAAATAAAACATCCCTCAGAGATCGACTGTATTATCACAGTAGAAATCCCAGACAAAAATGAAGATCCTGAATTGTATAAAATCGTTACGGATCACATGATGCATGGTCCGTGCGGACCTGATAATCCAAGTTGTCCGTGCACGGTGAAAAACAAGTGCACAAAAAAATTCCCAAAAGAGTTTAACGACAAAACTTTCATTGATGAGAGCGGCTATGCTATTTACAAAAGAAGAAATGACGGCAGCACAATTAAAAAAAACGGGATTGAATTGCACAACGGGTATGTTGTACCATACAATCCGGGGTTGCTACGACGGTTCCAATCGCATATCAACGTTGAGTGGTGCAATCAGGTCGGGTCGATAAAATATTTGTTCAAGTACATTAATAAGGGGCCTGACAGATCAACAGTAGGGTTGGAAGAGGATAACGTCGACGAAATTAAAGAATACTACGACTGTAGGTATTTGTCCGCATGCGAAGCAGCGTGGAGAATCTATGGATTTGATATACACTACAGGTTCCCACCCGTCGAAAGACTTCCGTTCCACCTAGAAGGAGAACAATCAGTAATATTTGAGGCCACCGAGAGCATTGATTTTGCGTTGGATAAAGCATCGGTTAATGAAACAAAGTTTGTCGCATGGATGGAATACAACAAGAAATACACCGACGGCCGACACCTTCTCTATCACGAGTTCCCAAAGGAATTTGTATGGAAGCAAGAAGAAAGAATATGGGTCAAAAGACAAAAAGGAACAGCTCTTGGACTGATGAGTGCTCAAACACTCATCATTTTTGGTCAATTCTGAAACGCAAAACACCTGAAAACACGCAAAATCACATCAAAATGATGAAAATATCCAAGGATCGTGTTTTATGTGTCTCAAATGCAAAATGTTTAAAAACAAATGAAAAATAAGCAAAGTTTGCAGAATTGGCAGTTTTAGTCCCCCAACTTTCTAAATTTGGCAAAACTAGTCCCTG
>LBNU01000173.1:112760-129525 GCA_014162995.1 Artemisia annua
TAGCTCAGTTAAACAATAAAATCATTCACTCCTTGCTAAAAAGTCAAAATCTCTTTAATTTCCTCCTAACTTGTTCACTGTTGAATCATTTGATCCAAAATCCTTCATGATGGTTTGAAACTTGGTCATTTAACATATTGCAACAATTTTTAGGATTAACTTAACATATTCAGTTGATAAATGTGAATCAAAGTTCATCAAGGTCAAAGTTTTAAGTTTTCTCAAAAAGTCAAAGTGTGCAGAAATATTTTTTTGAATTAACTTGTGAATTAGCTGTAAGGTTTAATATTAGGTTTTGTGCATTGTGCTTTTGGATTATCAAAGTTTGGCTGGTCAACTTGTTACATGATTTTTCTTGATTTTTTTTGAGCTTATTCACTTGGTTAAAACTGCTTATTCTTTGAGCTGTTTTTCCAAAGGATGCCCTGTGCACAGTCTTTGAATCATATTTCATAAGCTTGTGTAATCTTTATTACTTGGAATTGGATTATAATTGTTGGTGATTTGGAGAGCCTATCTGTCTAGTTTGTTACTTGCATGCTTATTTCTCCATTTAATGCTCTTCACAACTGCTTATTATGGTTGATTTGTTTGTTCAAAGCAATTCCCTACACTGAGTCATCAGTGTAGGTGACCCTTTTTCACAAGCCCATCATAAGCTCCCCAGTGAGCTTCAGCTTGTGAAGCTTGGTTGGTTAGGAAGCCTAGCAAGCCATTTCAAGATTCCAACAGGCTTCAAGCTTTTTCAAGCTTGTTTGCTAGGGCTGCAAGCAGTCCCTAGCTTGATCCATTTTTTGATTAACTCTAGCACATCAGTGTGAGTAAGCACATTCACAAGCTCCTTTTGAGCTTCTCAGTTGGGATCTGTGTGTGATTCTTGTTCCCACAAGCTCACCACCCAGCTAGCTTTCTATTTCATCATTTGTTTGAGCCTTAAGCTCACTGGGACCCACATATTTTAGCCTCCTATTGTTGTCCCATTTCTGTCTCAGATTCCAGTTAACCAAAGTGCTTATTTTAATTTCATAGCTTATTCAGAGTGCTTATTTGGGTAATTTTGGCTTTTTAGTGTTCAAGTAACTTGTCTTCACCAGATTTGACCATAGTGGACCCCACTTAAGCTCATTTTAGCTTATTTCCACTCTTGGTAAATAAAAGTCATTTGTTTTGGCTAATAAGCTCTTACTGAGCTTATTGAGCTTTTCCAGACAAGGTTCCTTCACAAAAGTTTCATAATTTTATTGGTTTAACAGGTTTGCAAAAAGAAAAATCCAAAAATCATCATTTTTAATTTTAAGTGATAGTTTCTATTTAATATAATTTAATTTTAATTTTCTTTTTATATTTTTGTTAAATACTAATATATTTTTATATTTTTATTAAATTTCTAGTAACTTAAAGTATTTTTAGGAATTTTTATAGGTTTTCTACTGTTCATCTAGTATTTATTTTAATTTAATCTAGTTTAAGTAGTAATTATTAATTAAGTAAAGATGCACTGTGAAAGGGAGTTAGTGAAATTTAGCCTAGTTTAGCTCGTTAGTCAATTTTCTCAAGTTTATTGTATTTTTCAAGCTTTTAAGTATTGTACTAAGTGATTTCAGTGTATGATAACTCTTTTTGATCAATCAATTCCAAGTTCAAGTTATTAATTTGAATTGTGCAATTTTTACTCAAATTTCAGTTTATAATCTAAAGTTGTTAAATTGTGTTGGTATGGACTGAAGTAGGCCACATAAGCTCCTAGATAGCTTATTCAAGCTATTAGAAACATTAAAATCCAGTCTAAGCTCAAAAATCAAAAATACCAAAAAAATAAGAAAAATACCATTAAAAATCAAAAATTGCAGGTTGAAGGTTGTAGATGGCTGGAGCATGGTGAATATTGGATGGCCATGGGTTAGAGACTTGTGGAAGTCATTAGGAAGTGGTATTTGATCCTTGTTCTAAACATTCTTGGTGGACTGCTAGTTTGTAAGCTTTTTATCATTTTCTCTTTTTGTTTAAAAATTGGTAGAATTTGATAATAATGGTGTCTTAGTGCTTAATCAGTGTCGGTTGATAGTAATTTAGCTTAAAATATCTGGCTTGTTTGTTAAATATCATTGGTGTTAAAAGTAGAATTTTATCAGTTAAAAGAGCATTTTGGTCATTTCCTTGTTAAAAGCCTAGACAGCTGGTGATTTGTGCTCAATTGATCTTGTATGATGATAATATAAGTTGTTTGATCAGTGGTTAAGGTTAAATTTGTGATTTGGTGAGTAAAATTTTGATTTTGCTTTCTGAATAGGGTGTTTGGATCAAGCTGGATGATTGTTGTTTAGGGTATTTGTGGCTTTGTTCTTGTTTGCTGCATAACACTTAGGACTACTTTAGCTCAGTTAAACAATAAAATCATTCACTCCTTGCTAAAAAGTCAAAATCTCTTTAATTTCCTCCTAACTTGTTCACTGTTGAATCATTTGATCCAAAATCCTTCATGATGGTTTGAAACTTGGTCATTTAACATATTGCAACAATTTTTAGGATTAACTTAACATATTCAGTTGATAAATGTGAATCAAAGTTCATCAAGGTCAAAGTTTTAAGTTTTCTCAAAAAGTCAAAGTGTGCAAAAAAATTTTTTTGAATTAACTTGTGAATTAGCTGTAAGGTTTAATATTAGGTTTTGTGCATTGTGCTTTTGGATTATCAAAGTTTGGCTGGTCAACTTGTTACATGATTTTTCTTGATTTTTTTTGAGCTTATTCACTTGGTTAAAACTGCTTATTCTTTGAGCTGTTTTTCCAAAGGATGCCCTGTGCACAGTCTTTGAATCATATTTCATAAGCTTGTGTAATCTTTATTACTTGGAATTGGATTATAATTGTTGGTGATTTGGAGAGCCTATCTGTCTAGTTTGTTACTTGCATGCTTATTTCTCCATTTAATGCTCTTCACAACTGCTTATTATGGTTGATTTGTTTGTTCAAAGCAATTCCCTACACTGAGTCATCAGTGTAGGTGACCCTTTTTCACAAGCCCATCATAAGCTCCCCAGTGAGCTTCAGCTTGTGAAACTTGGTTGGTTAGGAAGCCTAGCAAGCCATTTCAAGGTTCCAACAGGCTTCAAGCTTTTTCAAGCTTGTTTGCTAGGGCTGCAAGCAGTCCCTAGCTGGATCCATTTTTTTGATTAACTCTAGCACATCAGTGTGAGTAAGCACATTCACAAGCTCCTTTTGAGCTTCTCAGTTGGGATCTGTGTGTGATTCTTGTTCCCACAAGCTCACCACCCAGCTAGCTTTCTATTTCATCATTTGTTTGAGCCTTAAGCTCACTGGGACCCACATATTTTAGCCTCCTATTGTTGTCCCATTTCTGTCTCAGAATCCAGTTAACCAAAGTGCTTATTTTGATTTCATAGCTTATTCAGAGTGCTTATTTGGGTAATTTTGGCTTTTTAGTGTTCAAGTAACTTGTCTTTACCAGATTTGACCATAGTGGACCCCACTTAAGCTCATTTTAGCTTATTTCCACTCTTGGTAAATAAAAGTCAACTGTTTTGGCTAATAAGCTCTTTCTGAGCTTATTGAGCTTTTCCAGAAAAGGTTCCTTCACAAAAGTTTCATAATTTTATTGGTTTAACAGGTTTGCAAAAAGAAAAATCCAAAAATCATCATTTTTAATTTTAAGTGATAGTTTCTATTTAATATAATTTAATTTTAATTTTCTTTTTATATTTTTGTTAAATACTAATATATTTTTATATTTTTATTAAATTTCTAGTAACTTAAAGTATTTTTAGGAATTTTTATAGGTTTTCTACTGTTCATCTAGTATTTATTTTAATTTAATCTAGTTTAAGTAGTAATTATTAATTAAGTAATTAGTAATTAATTAGTTTTAATTAATTAAATAGTGTAAAAATAATTTTATTTTTCTTAAAATTTTCTTTTATTTTTAGGATCATAAAAATATGATTTTCATCACCTAGATATTTTTAGATTTTTATTTTCACTTTTATTTTCGTACGTGTACGTTTAATTAAACGTATACGTAAATTTTTAGATTTGTAAACGTTTGCATATTTCAGTAATCATCTGTAGTATTTGTTTATCATTTTCATTTATAATCTCGTAGTTTAATTTAAATCAATCTCACTTTCCCAATTCCGTTTCATAATCACTTGATCTCATCCGTTTTCGATACAATTCACTCCTCGTCGGGATTTAAACGACCCGAGGAATTCCTATACTCCTTTGGCTATTGCATTGACTCTTTTATAGTTTGACTTTAGTTGACCAATTCTTTGGTTGACTTTTGTTGACTGTTTCAGACTCAATCACTTATTAATACTTTTGGCCACTGTTTGCTTAATTGTATGTGACTAAATACCCAAAACAAACATACTTTGTGTGACTAAATATTACAAAAG
The DNA here is from genome assembly GCA_014162995.1 of Artemisia annua. NCBI lineage: Eukaryota > Viridiplantae > Streptophyta > Magnoliopsida > Asterales > Asteraceae > Artemisia > Artemisia annua. Next base: position 117,175 of record LBNU01000173.1, read on the forward strand.
GCCACACAAATATAAAATTCAAGTGGCCATTGGATGAACAATAGTCACACAAAATACACATTTCTTCACTTTAAACAGCATATAGTCACACTTATTATAACTTTTGGCCACTTTGTTTTAAATTGTATGTGACTAACTCCAAAAAACAACACCCGTTGTGTGACTAAATCATCACAAACGTCACATTTATTATATATTCATGTGGCCAAAGGCCGAGAAATAGTCACACAAAATACACGTTTACTAGAATAAATCATCTCAAATGTCACATATATTATATATTTATGTGGTCAAAGGACGAACAACAGTTACTCTCAAAAAACATTCGTGTGACTATAAAGTGTATACGGTCACTGATACTGACTAATCCAACAAAACTTGTGCCTAATTTGTCACACATATTCGGGGTTTTGGTCACTTTTTTTCGATGAAAAAGGCCACGCACTCAACAATGTGACCATATGCCACTTACGGTGGCGCGACCTATGGTGACACACAACGAAAAAAACATATGTGACTATATGGATATCATCACACATTTCTGGCGTTACCAATACCAGTTTTTGTACCAGTGTATGTTATATTACAAACATAACTTGCATCTTTTAAGTAACTTACCAACAGCTAGCTATATTTTGGTTACCACAAAAAAGAAACGAAAACGTGATTTGGCGACCAACCTCCTCTCAATCGAGTCCATTAATCCTCTCACGCCCTTTTTAAACCTATCAAAACTAATAAAAGATTTTAAACCTCCCAAACTAATAAAAGATTTTAAACCTCTCATTCTGGTGGACTAACCAAATCGTTTCGAAAAAAGAAACATAAGTATAACATTAACATTTAGAGGGATACTAACATTTAGATTTTCTAATGATACCCTATAAGAATGTAACTTTAGTAACTTAGAGGTGACAATTTCAATCCATTTACCTTTAAATGGGTTTATTTAGATATTTCTACTACAACGGGTAAAATAAGTCAAAAGTTGAAAATTTTAGTTAAAATGAGAAGTGGGCTGAAAGTCATCGTGTTACTCAAATGTTTTCTAGTATCCAACTGCTTTTTAGATATCATTTGGAGTTAACTACATTTTTGGTCCTTGTGGTTTGGTGCGGATTTCACATTTGGTTCATTTTTTTGAAAAAGTTGCGGGTTTAGTCCAAAATCAATACTTTTATTCCACTTTTGATCCATTTTTCTAACGAAATTAGTTCAGCTAGTTAAGTTTAACTGTAAAGTGACAACATTAGTCCTTTAATCTAATGGTCGTTTGCAATGTCAATCCTTTATACCAAAGATCGTTTGCAACGTTAGTCATTTCAGTTAGTTAGTCCTTTAAAAAAAAATTCTAAAAAAAATTTGAAAATATGTTTTTTTTCGAAAAATTTTTTTCCAAAAAAAATAATTCGAAAAATTTGTTTTTAAGAAAAAGAATTTCTAAAATTCTTTTTTATAATAAAAATTTTCTTAAAAAACTAGACTAAAATTCTAAAAAATAGTTTTTTTTTTGTCAAAAAACTTTTTTTCCTAAAAAAATAATTCGGAAAAAAAATTTAGAAAAAAAAATTCTAACTTTTTTTTTTCCTAAAAAATGTCAAAGAATTTCGAAAAAAAATTATAAAAAACTTTTTTTCAAAAAAAAAATGATAATTTGAGAATTTTTTTTAGAAAAAAAATCTTAAAAAATTTTTCTAAAAAAAATGCCTAAAAAAAAATTCTAAAATTTTTAAAAATGTGTATACATTGTAAAAAGGTATATACATTGCAAAAATGTGTGTAAAATATATATACGTTTTTTTAAAAAAATACCAAAGATCACACACATTTTTACACACGTTTTTTTTTAGAATTTTTAAAAAAAGAATTAGAAATTTTTTTAGCATTGCCATTTTTTAGAAATTTTTTTAGTATTGCCATTTTGCTATTTTTTAAAATTTTTTAGATTTTTTTTCAAAATAATTTTTTTTCAAAATAATTTTTTTTAGAATTTTTTATTTTAATGTTTTTTAGAATATTTTTCAAAAAAAATTTCGAATCTTTTTAGAATTTACTAAAAATAATATTTTCCGAATTATTTTAGAAATTTTTTTTAGAATTTTGACAAAAAAACTTTCTTTTTAAATTTCTTCCGGGTTTTTTAAGAAAATTTTTGTTAGAATATTTTTTTTAGTTAATTTTTTTTCAGAAAAATTTTTTCTTAAAAAAAAGTTTTCGAAATTTTTTTTTGAAATTTTTTTTTTTGAAATTTTTTTGATTTTTTTTAGAATTTTATTTTAGAAAAAAAAATTCTATAAAATATTTTTCTTAGGATTTTTTAGAATTTTTTTAGAATTTTGAAAAAAAGACTTTTTCTTAGAATTTTTTTTTCCAGATTTTTAAAGAAAATTCTTACTAGAAAAAAAATTAGATGATTTTTTTCCTAAAAAAAAGGGTTTCAATTTTTTTTTGGAAAATTTTTTTTGAAAAAAAAACATTTTTTTAGAATTTTTTTCGATTTTTTTTTGGAATTTCTTTTAAAGGACTAACGTTGCAAACGATCTTTGGTATAAAGGACTAACTTAGCCAACGACCGTTAGGTCAAAGGACTAATGTTGCCACTTTACAATTAGACTTAACTAACTGAACTAGTTTCGTTTGAAAATTGAACCAAAAGTGGAATGAAACTATCGATTTTGGAGTAAAACCGCAACTTTTTAAAATCCAATAGTTTTCATATTCGTAAAATGCATTTTTAAAATTCTGAGAAGAAATGGAAGAGAAAGTTGGTGGGTTAGACTAACGTTGTCTGGTCCGTCTCTACCAAATTTAAAAACTCTCAATTTTGATCGGAGGTACACTACACTCCGTTACTTTGCAACCTCTAGATTAACTACAATCATACCGTGGATAGGAAAGATAAATGTGATGTGAAATTAAACCTGCAATTGCTAAGCACCACTTCTTTAAGGTTTTTAAGATGCAAGTCAACCTCAATAAGCTGAAATAAGAAAAAAAATGGAGTTTAAGAATTAAGTCTATAATATTAACAAATATAAAACAAAGTTGATCGTGTAAATAACTTTAACTTACTTCGAAAATCAATTCTTCGGCCATTTTGGCATGATCAACCTCGTGAGCGGATGCATGTCTAATATTGCTTATGTATTATTTTTTTCGTCTTTCGTCCTACCAAGTACATAAGTGACAATTAACTTGGGGTGGCAACACTTACATGGTGTGTAAAGAAGTTGTTTGGTATAGGTCTAGAAGTCGGTGAGAAATAAGCTTGGCCGGATATATTTCCATAAACAATTCTTTGTCCATTTTTTAAAAACATTATGGGTATGAAATGCAATAACTATGATTAACAAAATCATAAAATTACTAAAGGTTTTAAGCTTTTTGAATAATATGATCTAAGAGGTTCTATTCTATTCTTCAACTGGTTGACCCATCCAACCCATGTCACTTGTTTAACTAATTTTTTTACTTGCCATGTTTAAGATACATCAGTTAGGACGCGTACATCTGAGTCAAAGACTCTCCCTCCGGGAACCTAAACAGGGAAAACCACATCCGTTTACCCGTTTGAGATAAATTCAAATTGATCTCTTTACACGGCCACAAGAGAATCCACACATCTATAGTAGAGAATTAGATGGAAAAGTAATTGAGTCTTGGACTAAAAATTTACCTCTTCAATGACTTTTGGAAAAATGCGACTGTAAGGACCATGCCTATCAAATACTCCACAAAAGATTGCATCACTTTTTGTTGAATCTCTGATAAACTAATATTCCAATATTTTTAGGATAAAACTAATTCAAATGGCATTACATAATAGCAATGTAGTCTCAAAATCTTGTAAGTTTTCCCCAATTTCAAAACCCTAAAAATTTCAATATCACACAATAAAATTAGCAAATGAATACAATTAAATCAAACATAATCGAATAATTTCAAAAACCTATGATGAATAAAAGATATCAATTGTAATACCCTTTATCAAGATGTTTAACCCCTCAATCCAATAATAATAATAATAATAATAATAATAATAATAATAATAATAATAATAATAATAATAATAATAATAATAATAATAATAATAATAATAATAATAATAATAATAATAATAATAATAATAAATCAAGCCAATTGCGTTTAGAGTTGTTTTTTGGTTTTGTTATTTACATGATCATACCAAAGCTGCTTAAAAAACATAATATCTATTAATATTTTGTACAAAATTTTATTGGATGAAAGATTTAACTTTATTTAGTTAATATAGATGTTGAGGTTGAGGTTAATGTTGTTGTTGTTGTTGTTGTTTAACTTTAACTATTGATACCATGTTGTACAAATTGTGCGAGTTTAGTAGCACTTAATGAGCGTTGATGAAGTTAAAATATACTCCGTAAAGTTTTTTAAAAATGTTTTTCCGGATATCCGTGTATAAACTTTAAATAATAACTACATGAGTCGTTGTTATAAGTACAATCGCGTATATTTGATTGTATAAAATGTGCGAGTTTAGTAGCACGAGCGCTGTCGTTGTTATAAGTTAAAATATATCCGTATATAAACTTTTATTTAGCAGACATAGATGTTATGGTCGATGTTGTTGTTTAACTTTTAACAATTGGTATCATGTTGTATGAAATGTTTGAGTTTAGTAGCACATAATGAGCTGATGAAGTTAAAATATACTCCGTAAAAATTTTCAAAAATGTTTTCAGGATTTCCATCTATAAACTTTAAATAATAATTACATGAGTCGTTGTTATAAGTACAATCGCGTATATTTATTTTCATATCACAGTAACTCGTGATTAAAATTTGATATTTATATTACCGTTAATAATGATTTAGCCGTATTTAATATTCAAATCCATGTACACATAGATTAAACTTTTAAATAGGATAACATGAGTCCTTATTTAACGTACATAGTAAAAAAATATCTTAATAGATGAAAGTTTAAAACTAATATCTACTTTAAAAACATTTAACGTATATTAAACCTAATTCGTATATTTATAAAATTTTGTGACTTTAATGGATGGAAGTCTCAAGCCAATACTAATACTCATGTAATTGTAAACAAAGTTCATATTATAAAGTGTAGGGGGTATAAAGTGTAATGGGTTATTTGTTTATTATCTAAAGTTATCAAAAAATATGGAGATTTATAATTTTACACTTAACTCCATAAATTATATTTAAAATTCANTCTTAATAGATGAAAGTTTAAAACTAATATCTACTTTAAAAACATTTAACGTATATTAAACCTAATTCGTATATTTATAAAATTTTGTGACTTTAATGGATGGAAGTCTCAAGCCAATACTAATACTCATGTAATTGTAAACAAAGTTCATATTATAAAGTGTAGGGGGTATAAAGTGTAATGGGTTATTTGTTTATTATCTAAAGTTATCAAAAAATATGGAGATTTATAATTTTACACTTAACTCCATAAATTATATTTAAAATTCAACCACTAATGTATTATTAATTACCTCATCTTTTTTTAAGTTTTTATTTTCATAAATTTTAAACCTATATTTTTATGTGTTTGTTTCCTCAATCAAATTCTCCACAAAATTTATTAAAGTTTGACAAAAATCGATTTAATTTTGACTTTTTATTGGCCAATCATGTTACTCGATTTCGCATATGTGTCAAAATTGAGCTCTCCTATTGGTCCAATTTTTTTCCTATAAGATTGTTTTGCCAAAAAAACTCCGAAATGATGTAATTCCTTTATTATATAAAAGATTTTGAGTGTAAAATTAAAGATAGGGGAAATTCTACAAATAACCCACAAAGTACACCTTAAAAACCCCTAGTGCCCCAAAATTGCAAAACTTCTTTAAATACCCCAAAGGGATCCGGTCGCCCTTGCTCCTTGGGCGGATGTCATATACTTTTGCCAAGTGTCCCCTAAGTGGTGTTGAAGGTTATGTGGGGATTATCAAAGGAAGTGGGTTAACAGTTATGTGTCTGTGTGTGTATTTGGGTTAACAGTTATGTGTGTGTGTGTGTGTATTTGGGGGTAAATAAATGCGTGTATTAAATTGTACTTGTTTTAAATGATATAAAAGTATAAAGTGTTTTTAAGTTATGTATTTGTTGTGTATTTGGGGGTAAATAATATATATGCACAAGTTCTTATACTATAAAAAATTATAGAAGTGTATTTAGTCGCCCTAGAATAAATAATAGTGGGACCCAGTCGCCCAAGTAATATGTACTATTTATTAATATAAAAAGACTATACTTTTGGACTAAAAGACAAAAATGACCAGTCGCCCAAGAATTGTGGACCCAATCGCCCAAGAACATGCCTACTATAAGTGGCCCCAAGTTGGTACTACTTAGGGGACACTTCGCAAAATTATATAACATCCGCCCAAGGAGCAAGGGCGACCGGATCCCTTTGGGGTATTTGAAGAAGTTTTGCAATTTTGAGGCACTAGGGCTGTGTAAGGTGTACTTTATGGGTTATTTGTAGAATTTCCCTTTAAAGATATAACCTTTTACTAAAAAGGAACGGGAGTCAAACCTGTGTGACATGTTGCATAAATAGCAAACCAGTGTCCAGTTGAGCTACAATTTATACTCAGTATATATGGGCAATTGTACTCGTATCACGATTCACGCTTATAAATGAATAGAATACTCTTCTTAATCTTCCTCTCTTTTCTTCTCTCTAAATCTCTGTATCTATCCGTAGTATATTAATTGTTGGTAATTCAAAAGACGAAACAAACAAACAAATTCAAACAAATGAAGCGGAACCTTTATTCGAATAACCAAATCAAATACAAAACCAAATTCAAAGATACCAACACAAAAACTCATTCAAAAGGTACAAATAATTATAATGCATATTATCCCTATTTATAGGCAAAATTAGTTTCCAAAATTCGAAACAAACTTGTAGAACAAGTCATCAAAATTACCAAATTTACCAAATAATCTTAAAGTTTAAGTTACTTTTCTAACAATCTCCACCGTGACTTAAACTCCTCCACCTGCTTCAAATCAAATTCGAAGTTTCAAATGCTAGTGATACTAGCCAAATTCAAATCAAACGATCAATACCTAAAAGCAATCCAAAACAAATTCGATCCAAAACAAATGCCGATAATCTTCAAAACGAACAATCAAACATTAACCGAAAAATTCAAACTCGGTCAACCAAACAAAACCAAATCGGCTCAAACGATCTTCAACAAAGTCAATCAAACTCGGGCAACCAACTTCAAAAGCCTGACGAACGAAGATCCAAATTTTCAAACTAACAAATTTCCAATGATCGAACAAAATTCAAACGACTTGAACCAAGTATTCAAACACCAAATCGATCTTCAAATTTCAAATATCAAATTCAAATTCCAATGGTCCACTTATATATTAAGAATTACGACCCAAATATCAAATTCAAATTCTAATGACCCACTTATCGATAAGTATTACGGTCACACTTCAAACTTATTATCCCAAGTATCAAACAAATTCAAGTTAATTAATAACTCGACGAACAGGCACTAATAATTCAAACGCCCCAAATATTGATACGGATAATAATTCTAATGACCCACTTATATAAGAATTATGGTCCAAATTCAAATTAGCGAATCCCAAACAAATTCAGACGAGCTTATTCCAACCAAACTAATAATAATCGACGATCTCAAAATGTTCCAATACTCTAAACATATATCGTCAAACTAAAACAAATCCAAAAACTCAACAACTCATCCAAACGAGTTTAAGTTTCTTCAAACCAAAAAACAAAAGCTCATTATCAAGATCAAAAGAACCACGTGCACACAAAAGTCCAAAAACAACCATCCAATTTCCAAGAAACCCCATACAAAAAATAATACAATATTAAACCTATAAACAAAATTTCCATCGATGACCTTATAAAAATTCCAAAGGTCGATTAAAACAAATTCCAAACAGAAGCACACGATTCAAAGATGGCAATCAAATCCAAAACGATTTCCAAGTTTTCAAACGATTCTTCAAGTCCAATCCCAAAAACAAACGAACCATTTTTTTTTCTTCTTTTTCTTCGTCATGGCTAAACCGAACCTGGCTCTTGATACCACTTGTTGGTAATTCAAAAGACGAAACAAACAAACAAATTCAAACAAACGAAGCGGAAGCTTTATTCAAATAATCAAATCAAATACAAAACCAAATTCAAAGGTACCAACACAAAAACTCATTCAAAAGGTACAAATAATTCTAATGCCAATGATCCCTATTTATAGGCAAAATTATTTTCCAAAATTCGAAGAAACTTATAGAACAAGTCATACAAATTACCAAATTTACCAAATAACCTTAAAGTTTAAGTTACTTTTCTAACATTAACTGTTCTTCCTCGGGATTAATTCTTAAACCCAATCTCCAAGTTGATAATTGTTTTCGGGTTCAAGTCCCCTACAGTATTTTGAGTAAACATGGACTAATGTTCGGCTTAAGCCAGTTTGGTCTGACAATACTTTGTGGCCCAACTATTATTGTGCATCCAATGCTTTGGTTTTGGTTTTTGATTCTTACTTTGGTCCTACTCAGTTAGGTGGTTTTCGTTTTTAGTTGTTTTGTGAATTTGTGAGGCTTGTACAAGGCAATATTACTTTGCACAAACTTAAGGCACAAGCACATTTTAGGTGTTGTTGACCACACGCTGTGTGCCATGTAATTTCGTGTGTATGTAAATTAATTTCATACCAATCTATTTTGATAAACTCGTAGAAAATAAACAGTTTAGATTATAATGTAACTACTCGTATAGGTGTTTACTAATGTTTTTAATTATACATACACATCTGCAATTTTTTATATTAATTAATAGTTACCTATGAATGGCAATGATCGATATCATTGTTACGAGTGTATGGGTTTTCTAGAACTAGAAGCGTGTCTAAACTAGTGTTACGGATAACGTTTTATATTAGAAGAGGAAACCTAGTATTCTAAGAAAACTAAAACTAAAACAATAATTAAATGAAGTGTCATCATCCGTCAAAGTCGATTTTTGCTATCAAACATATGTAGTCATGTTTCCTTACCTGCTTACACATTAAAAAAAAAAAAAAAAAAAAAAATGAGAGAGTGTTTCAATAGTAAAAGCTCAACAAACTATCTACCTACCCAATTAAATGATAGTACTTTCATCTTCTTCTTAATCTCATCCTTCTCTTTCTCTCTCAAAAACATTCACCACTTTCTCTCTCCAAGAAAACCCAAACCAGATTTAACTGCACCCAACGTCTACTTTTTGAAAAAAGTGAGCTTCCAACGGTACAATCCAAAAGAAAAAAGTATCGCATGAGCTGGTGGCTACGGCTCCACAACCCAACAACTGAAGTTCGGTGTGGTTCGTCGTGTCATCCTCTTGCGCCGTCCTTGATGGCTCAAGCCTCCAGCCTTTGTACCGGGTGCTCTTACAGTATATCGTTAAAATTATAAAAATTTATTAGTGAAAGAAAAAAGAAAAGAACAAAACCGTTAGATTTTAGATTTACAACTATAGAAAACCCTACTCCACCCATATAGTAAAATTTCGTTATTGTGCATCCTTATTTGGCCGTCAAGCTCGTTTTTCATATTAGTAGAAAAGAAAAAGATAAGGTAGATTTTCTCTTTATTTAACTTTTATATTTTATGTGAATTGGGTTTTGTTGAGTATTGTGAATTTACTATGATTGGTTTAAACTCGGGAAAGGGAAAAGGAAAGACAATGATAAGCATTGCATTATACTCTATTAAACATTTTTTTTATTATTATCTTTTTCATTCCTCACCACCCGATGACCCCCTACCAAGCATGCCTTTAGTCATTCATTTCTGTTTTTAAAATTATACGATGGACTCGAATCTTTCGAAGGAAAACATCTTACGCTATAACAACGAAACATTCACTGTCGAGCAGGCTGCCGCAAGATGCGGTGGTAAGTTTTGTGTATTATGTATTATAAACATTTGTTTTATTGCGTTATTATATGACATATAATAACGCAATAAAACAAATGTTTATAATACATAATACACAAAACTTACCACCGCATATTTAGAGAAAGGAGGAGAGAAAGTTGGTAAGGTTTTATTGTGATTGATTATCAAATATGACCAAATCAATTAGGACTTATCATCACATAAGTTACACTTAGCAACCTTGAACTTCTTTCTTGTTCCTTTCTTTACCTAGGCCGGCCATAAGGGCTTACAAATGGGCTTACCCATTTGTTATGTCCAATCCAATACACTAAGTACAAGCTTAGTGATTAGTGGCCCGTTATTGATCCCAAGTTACGTAGTCGTTTATATATTGTAAATACGATAAATACAATCTATAAAATGGTGTCTCTGTGTATAAGTGTGTGACCCCATAGGCTCACATATGTCTAGCCTTATAATTATTTATTATGACACGAGCATACTACAACAGAACGATATCAACAGGAGAAATGCAATCATTGCTCAACTACGTAGCCAACCATTCAGTGCAAACCGCGACTCTGGTATTGGCTACTTGTTGATGCTTCAAGAACGTGGAATGCATCAAGTTTTGCAAATCATGCAATTGTTGCGTCAACTTCATTCTACATCCATGAAGACCTTGTTTTCCAAGACATAATAACATTTAGATAAACGGATATAATGTAAACGAATATAATTATCTGATATGTACCTTTTAATGATTTGTTTCTTGGATGATAAACATGCATGCTTTTCAGATTTATGTCATTTTTTTTACATACTTTACACAATCAATTAGATAATTACGATGGTAACAACACAAACACATTGGAACCAAAGAAACAAATTTATTTTTGTTATATTAATACATACACTAAAAAAAATATGCACATATTTTTACATTAGAAACCAATGGATCAACGGAATCACCACCCTCTTTATTCATCTTCTTCTTCTTTTTCTCCGTTCAAGTTCGTCTAGATCCGCAAAAACTTGCTCTCTCATTTCACGGATACTCTTATTAAACGGAAATCTTCTTATAGCTTTCTGACAAACCCCAAGAACTTCATTCAGATTTTTGAATGATTTTTCGCGGTCTATCAGAGATTTAATTTTATGAGCAAAATGTGCAAGATAGTTAATTATTACTTAGAAATACGAATGATAGTGAATAATGCATCTTCTACAAAATTATGAATAATAGCGAATAATGCATCTTCTATAAAATAATAATACCTTAACTTCATTTATTTCAGCCATTTCTTCATAACAATCGTCTGGCTCTTTAAAGGTAGAACCATACTTGTCACTATTATAAGTGTCACTACTCTCATAACCAAAATCAGAATCATCGTCACTGCTGATAATGATATCTTTTCTGCCATTGATGTGTGTATGAAAAAAGTTATGGATTTCTGAGCGTACGCATTTATAGAGTGAGAATGGTCAAAATGTCAAACAACACGACCATTAATATTCCTATGTATTGAAAATATAAAAAGCAAAAAAATACGCGCAATTTATATTTGGACACACGATTATCATTTTTTTTTAAAAATTATTTCCTATTAATATAAAAATATTTATAATAAAAATCGTAATGCTCAATATGATTATAAAAAATACACAGTTAAGGAATGTCACATCGACAAATATATTAAAATATTAGAATATTGGGCATATGATATACATTAGTTTTTTTTTCCTTGTGTCATTGCCTATATCCAAACATTTAATTAAACCACTTATGTATTATAGATAAAGTCATTGTTATTTCTCTTCACTACTAACCATAACATTTATTTTTCAGAAAACACGTATATACGAATAATTGAATTAAAAACAATCAGAGTAGTTGCATTGTGAATCAAATACATATAATTTAAGATACGACATTATTTAAACTGGAATCATACACATAGAATAAAATCAATATTTTGGTCCATCCTTACAAATGAGAAACCACTTTTAAAACACGTATGCATAGTAAAACTATGACTTAATATAAGAAAAACACGTAATTCTAATGTGTAACCAAAACACAATTCTAAAAAACAAACAGTTCCATAATATAACAAACAAACAGAACAAATACAAACATTCACACGCAAATAGCCAAGTCGAATACTAATATAGGAAACAAATTTTTTTTGTATTCCATGGGGACCTTCTTAACCCAAAAACAATACAAATATAAAAACAATCCATATGCAAATGAAACACCAGTTTTATAATACGTAGCCATACTAAAATTATAATGTAACGTAAGAAGAATATGTGATTCTGATATGTGACCAAAACACAATTTCAAAACATAAACAGATCCATAATATTAGAAACAAATTACCATGCAAATATAAT
>LBNU01000173.1:129540-172603 GCA_014162995.1 Artemisia annua
AATCCATATGCAAATGAAACACCAGTTTTATAATACGTAGCCATACTAAAATTATAATGTAACGTAAGAAGAATATGTGATTCTGATATGTGACCAAAACACAATTTCAAAACATAAACAGATCCATAATATTAGAAACAAATTACCATGCAAATATAATTGTTATACGAAACGAAAATACATGAATAAATATAATCTTAGTAAATATTATTATCATCTATCTTGGTCAATCTTTACAAATAAGAAACCACTTTTATAACACGTGGCCATACTAAAATTATGACTTAATATAGGAAAAACACATAATTCTGATATTTAACCAAAACACAATTCTAAAAAAACAAACAATTCCATAACATAACAAACAAATTACCACAAATGTGTAATTGTTATACCAAACGAAAAAACATAAATAAATAAAATATTAGCAAAATTATCTAAAACTCAAAATTAATTATCATCTTGATCCGTCTTTGCAGTTTTTTTTACCACCTCGCTTCGGGAGTGTTTTGGTCTTGTGCTTACTACCAGTTAATGATGGAGGTTCAACATCATCTTCGTCAACTGGTAGAGGATTTTCAACCTGCTCCCCCTCAACTGATCCTACGTCTTCATCTTCGGCATGACCCTGAATAAACAAATATTCTGAAAATAAGGCTAGTGTTTAAAAAAAAATATACAGGTGTTATAATGAAATTAAAAATATAAATATATACCTCTTCTCCTAGATGTTTTTTTGTGAGTTCTTTTATAATTGATTCATCCTCAGTTAATTTGTTAACCGTAAAAACGTGATAATTATTATTCAAGTTGTAATTAGAAACTTGTATCTTAAACACACATTTTTTCCCAACCAGGGTACCCAAAATCTTCGGGATATGTTTCCACTGGTAAATCCTACATAAACATGATAAACGTTACTTGATATTCTCAAAAAAAAAAAATAAATAAATAAATAATCCAAATACAGCTATACAATGTATAATTATACAACCTTGTCAATTTTTTGCATTAGATATGCTTGTGATTTGCCAATAAGTTTACAAACATCCTGCCCAAACAAAGATAAAGTAGCCGAACCGCTATCATCTTGAACACGTATTTGAACCTTGATCCTATAAAAACATGTAACCTCTGTTGTTGTTAAGCAAGACAATTCAGATAAAAACATATAGATCAACCATTCAATACTCCTATCATCGATCAACTCATCCATGTTTAAATTATCACTTAGAAAAAATCGCCAAGTAATAGAATAAACACAGATAAGTTGCTAGAGGATAGTTGAGCTACACAATGTTGTTACAAAAAGAGTCGAACATTCACTTCAAGTCAGATGTATCAACGCTCCTACTATCGACCAACCTGTCCATATTTAATTGTATTGCTTCATACCTCGGATAAAGTTTCGTCTGGACGCCACAAGCTTCACAATAATTTCTTCCATTTTCGGTATTCGATAATGTCTTAACGATACTTTTACAAACAGTACACGTCATGTAATACCACCCTTGATCAGATACAACTTTCAAAATTGTTCCTATAACAACACACCCACTCGGCTGGAATCAAAACAAAAGTAACAAAACAAATAAAAAATATTAATAAATAATATTACTACATGGATAAGTTAGTAAAAAAAATATTTTTAAACACAAAATAAAGTCACCTCTTCAATGTCATAGACATCCTCGATACTTTTGAATGGAAATTGCAAATAAAACTGTACTGGTTGTCTTACAACCGACTTTGTAGATAGGACTACCTTTGTATCTCCACTCTTAGCAACATCAGAACTTAGCAATCTATTCATATAATAAAAAACTCTCAACACAATTGCTTTATCAAACTTATAAAACCATACGAATTGCCACGTCAATGCACAAACTTACTTTTTTTTGAATTCTTTGATATGTGGGTTTGATTCATCATTTATCAACATTTTCGTGCCGGCAAAACAATTTGAGACTTGCGCCGTAGCTGCATGTGATCAAAAATTATAATATCCTTTCTTAAATCTCGCATAACAAAATTGAAAATGAAAATACCTACCATCCCACATGTTTTTCTTGCCATAGCTATAAGTATAATTATAGGATCTTTTGATGTTGCATGTGCCTTGATATACTCATGAAGCATAACAGCCAGTTCATTCCAAAGTGTACATGGAACTCTCACACCACTGGAGAAAAAGATATAACATTATTAACAAAACCTTGGTCATGCTAAAGTATGTGTTTTATGACATTATAAATAATTTGAAAAACGATAAACACTATAAATCACCTAAGATCTTGTAGCTTGAACTCTAAAAATTGTTTAGGTTTGTCTTCTGGATCAATAATAGTGATGTTGTTGTTCTCGACTAATTGTCCAATAACATCTGAAAAGAATAAATCATAACATATACTCCATGAGAAACACAAACAGTTATTCAATTACTTTATAAGAAACAAATGATTCTGCTACAGAGTAAAACTCTATAAGAAACACATGATATTATATAATAAACACGTGTACAACTATATAAGAAATATATATAACGGTAAAGCGTAACACAAAAAATAAGTAAAAAATTAAAAACTTACCAAAAGAAGATTTAGGGTCATTCCTGTGCCCTAAAAAACTTTCAAAAGGAAGTAGATTCAAAGTCTCTTGTATATCAGCAAAATCAGAACATCGTTTTACATGTGTTTTTTTAATAAAGTGGATTTTGCATGGATGAGAACTCAGTTTAAGTATGTCTGTATTACTTTTGACAATAAAGTTTGATATAAAATGACAATCATCCTGGCGAATGAGAAACTGGAAATCAGAAACCACTAAATTACCAATGGTCGCATGGATCTTCGTACCCTGTCTCACAAACCATATCATCAACAATAAATATTAACAACATGCATATAGATCTGAAAAGAAATATTTGGTTATAAAAAAATTAATATACCTCTTCATCCATCAGAATCATATCAATACCAGCAACTTTAGACTGATTAGTGACACCGTAGTACTGATTCCATATAGAAACTACTTTGACCTTAATATTGATCTTACCATTCGTGCCGTCAATATCCGATAGGGAGGTGATCAATATAGTTTTGCCTGCGCTAAGAAAACGAAAGCAAAAGAATTAGAAAACCAATGAATAATGAGCACCCACATTGGGCGACTATATATAGGCTCAGGATTAGGGTTTCACAACCGTGGGCCAGAAGATAACGCGTAATTCAAATATAGAAAAGATATCGGAGAGGATAACCATCGTTTTTAAAACATTCTAGAAGGTGCCTCTCATACCACCAGAGACCCCGCGACACCAAAGTTTTAGAAAACACACCCGATTCCAAAAGGTTTTTTTATTCCCATTTTCGACACGTTTATGTTTGGTGAGGCCCCCAAAAAAACACTTTTGGCCTGGCGACATTCTCTCGATTGCAAAACCAATTAACCAATGAGAGGCCCCGATTTCGAAATGGAGCCCTCCCATTCATTAATCGAATCCCTCGATTTGGCCAAAAGTCTCACGTTATATAAAAAAGATAGATAGTTATTTATTTTAAAAATTGAAATATTAGCATGAGTTTTACATGCTCATCCAACCTAACGATCATCCTCATCCATATACTAATTTACAAGATCATGGTTAAAACATACACTAACAATCCTAATTTTGTTTCATCCCCATCACATAAAAAGTAGAAAAAAAGAAATCCCACATAGACTCAAATTCCACTAAAATAAATAGAAACAAATAGATTATTATCTATCTGACCATGACACCTTCTCTTCTTTTTTTAACAACAAGCCGCTTTCATAGACTGCGTGCACCATCGCACCTGTCACTCTTCACCGCCAAAAAAAGGTTCATCTTCACTTTAATTTCATTCAATTCAATTTATTTGTTCATATAAATATATATATAATTTCACACAGTTTTATTTCTTGATTAGGTAATATGGCTTATGATCAGAATAATAACAGTAATAATAATGCGTTACCTAATAGTAGCAATAACAATTTACGCCCAATTCATATAGGAGCTAGAACAACAACAATAGATGAATCTAGACCTGTTCCTTTACCTCATTCCAATCCTTTACCCCGTCCCGAACTTATCGTTACCAGTAGCCCTCTTTATTACCCCAATACCGCCCCTGCCGTCCCCGATTCCGCTTTTTTAGGTTTGAATTATCCTAATGTAGTCCCTGCTCCCGCCAATTGGCTCCCGGTTTCCGTGGCCGCGACAGGCGTAGGTTTAGCGCCATATCCGTACAATAACAATAATACTAGTGCTAGTGCTAGTGTTGCTGCTTTAGTGACGCACGGTTATGATGTGAATTTGGTACCGCCTAATACTACTGGTTTGGCGCCACACGGTTTTGAACCAAATTTAGCGTTGGCTGGTGTAAGTAATAATAGTACTGGTTTGGCGTCGGCTGGTGGTAGTAATGTTTCTNAATTTTTTTAAAATAAATTTGATTTATGTGTAAACCCATGTGATCAGAACCTTTGACCCAATAACATTATAAGGAGACACGCTCAAGAATCCCATACAAGGTCGATGCCACGGTTATATTTACAATTTCTGCTAACTATTTTTCTTACTTTCGCACATGTTGATTCTCTAACTTTTTAAAATATACATAAAATTTTCTGTTTTTAAACGATAATACTATATAATTGAATTTTTCTGAAAAAACCCCGTGCGTGCACGGGGATTATACCTAGTACTAATTTACAAGATCATGGTTAAAACATACAGTAACAATCCTAATTTTGTTTCATCCCCATCACATAAAAAAAAGAAATCCCACACACACTCAAATTCCACTAAAATAAATAGAAATATATTTATCTGACCATGACACCTTCTCTTCTTTTTTCAACAATCGCACCTGTCACTCTTCACCGCCTAAAAAAAGGTTCTTCATCCTTATTCAATTCATTTTATTTGTTCATATAAATATATATAATTTGATTAGATAATAGTATGGCTTATGATCAGAATAATAGTAGCAATAATAACAATTTACGCCCAATTCATATAGCTAGAACAACAATAGATGAATCTAGACCTGTTCCTTTACCTCATTCCAATCCTTTACCCCGTGCCGAAGTTATTGTTACCAGTAGCCCTCTTTATTACCCCAATACCGCCCCTGCCGTCCCCGATTCCGCTTTTTTAGGTTTGAATTATCCTAATATAGTCCCTGCCCCCGCCAATTGGCTCCCGGTTTCCGTGGCCGCGACAGGCGTAGGTTTAGCCCCCGTCCACACCTATCCGTACAATAACAGTAATACTAGTGCTACTGCTAGTGTTGCTGCTTTAGTGACGCACGGTTATGATGTGAATTTGGTACCGCCTAATACTACTGGTTTGGCACCACATGGTTTTGAACCAAATTTGGCGTCAGCTGGTGTTAGTAATAATAGTACTATTTTGGCGTCGGCTGGTGGAAGTAATGTATCTGAACAAGTGAGTGAGGAAGGTGGGGAGGAGAGGGTTAGGAAGGTTAAGTTTTTGTGTAGTTACGGGGGGAAGATATTGCCGAGGCCGAGTGATGGAGCGTTAAGATATGTTGGTGGAGATACGAGGATTATAGGTGTTCCACGGAATGTTGGGTTTAACGAGTTGGTTCAGAAGATGTTTGATTCGTATGGGAGGAATGTTGTGATCAAGTATCAGTTGCCTGATGAGGATTTGGATGCGTTAGTGACGGTTTCTAGACCGGATGATTTGGAAAATATGATGGAGGAGTATGATAAGCTGTGTGAGAGGTGTAGTGATGGGTCGGCCAAGTTGAGGGTGTTTTTGTTTTCGGATGTTGAGGCGTCTAGTGTTATTCGGTATAAGGATTTGCAGGATAGTGGGCAGAGGTATGTAGAGGCGGTTAATGGATTTGGGGATAGTTTTGGTGTTGGTGGTGGGCTAGGTGTGGGTATAGTGAGGAAGGGGAGTATGGCGAGTGCTTCGTCTACGCAGAATTCGGAACTGAGTGGAACGGAAGGGGGTGTTGAGAGTGTAGGACATGATCAAGGGGAGGCGATTGGTCCGGTTTCGGGTGGTATGATGTCTCCTGGTGGTAATTCCGCTGGTGGTATGATGTCTCCTGGTGGTAATTCCGCTGCAAGTGTTCCCATTACTAGAGCTGCGGATCATGAGTCCGAAATATCGGAAAGACCGGTAACTGTTCATGTACAACAGCAACAGCCATTTAGATATGATTTGCAACAGCCGGGACCCGCTGCTATTCCGCCACCATCTTATGTTCAGACTTATGTTGATCCACGCCATGGGACGCTTAGTCGTACAGAGTATATACAGGTCCCGCCACCTCAGATGGGGTATCCATCTCAGATTATGGGAAGTGTTGGTCCAATGTATGCGCAACCACAACTCCATGATAATGTCGGAATTGGAGTCACGCAACACCAATTTATTGCTCCTCCGTCACACATTAGTTATAAACCAAACCCAACTACTGTTACTGTTCCTGTCCCGGTTCCTGTTCCTGTCCCGGTTCCGGCTCCAGCTCCTGCTCCTGTCCCGGTTCCGGCTCCAGCTCCTGCTCCTGTTCCTGTCCCGGTTCCGGCTCCAGCTCCTGCTCCAGCTCCTACTCCTGCTTCTGCTCCTGCTCCTGCTCCTCAATATGTGCAGCAACAAGACGTCCGGATGGAACATTTTCCGGAGAGGGTTGTCCAGATTTCTCATGATCAAACCTACATGACATATCAACCTCAACCTCAATCTCAGATATCTCCTCCGGTAATTACCAGACCTTATGGATGGAATCAGGTTCCACCCCCTGAACAACTGCCCTTTTCTGAGAGCAGGGTACCGACTCAACAGGTAGTATTTCCAGAGCCAGTGCCGAGATTTGATGGATGTGTAATGTGTCAAAAAGCATTGCCTCATGCACATTCGGATACAGTGGCACAGGACCGTAATGAAAGTCCTAGATCAAATGTATCTGATGTCAATCCCGTTTATCAGAGTCTTAGGTTTGATGACACAAGAAGAATGATGCAAACTAGCAGGGCTACTGCAAATGATCATGCTATGGTATCGGCTCCTTATGGTGTAATGGTCCATCAAGTTCCTCATTATGGCCACGAAAGTTCAGTCCAACAACCTGTTGTGCCGATGCAATATCAAGTAAAGCATGAGACAGTCGTTAATCCAGTTGGAGGTCCTTCACCAACTCTAGACAGTCAGATTCGCGAGTCTCCAAGGGAGTATCCTGCTAACTCCCCTGTAGCTGTTATTAGAGAGGATAATGTGGATTCTGGTTTCACGTATGATAATCTGAGACCAATTGATGCGAGAATGGAAGATTTACGAATACGTCCTAGTGATGTTCTTGTCAACAATGATCAGAGAGGTTTTCGTCTTGAAAATCCACGAGAAGATATCTTGGATAGTAGACCGATGAATATAGGTGGGACTGAGCTGAATCTTGATAATGTCGCTGCTAAATCCCAAGTGGTTCTTGATGCAAGTTACATTACATCTGCTATGAATAATTTGGCTGGTAATGATGCAAACCCTGTGTTTTCTGGTGGTGATTTAGCCCGTGTAACAGAAGTAAATCCAACTGTTGGTGAATGGACATACCCTTTACAATCTGAGCCAAAAAGTGAAGCTGAGACTACAATAGCAGATCCTCTTAATCCGTTTATTGTGACTGGTGAAACGCAAGATGGTGCAAATTCGCTGTTTAGCAACCAGGATCCTTGGATGTTACGACACGATCCCCAATTTCCTCCGCCTCGACCCAGCAAATTAATGACAAAAAAGGAAGGTGTTGATGAATCACCCAGAGCAGACTCGCTGATTGACGATGGAGGTTACCAGCCAAGTCCTAATCTGGACTTGAATGTTGGTGTGGAACATGGTTTTTCTGATAAAGGTCCGTATTTCTTTCTCTACCTATTCTAAATACTTTGATGGGTAGAGGTTGCAAAATGAATGGGTCGGGTTTAGGTTGGCTTGGAACACTTTTTGTCTAAAGTTAAATTTTTATGCATGATTTGGATGTCAGATATGATTATTACAACAGTTATATTGTCTCATAATTTGGGAGGTTTTATGCATTAAAAAAAGAAAAACCATTTGACGCTTTTCCTTTTTTCCTATTTAAGCTAATTCTGTTTCAACCTGTTAGAGATAAACACATAAGCAAATTGTCCTATTTATGAGGGGTCGAAGTTATCTCTACTGCTCAGTTATTTTTTCTCTTATAAATGTTTCTACCCCTGTTTGCAGGTTCAGCAGAGGAGCTGATTAAACAAGAACTTCAGGCTGTTGCTGAAGGTGTGGCTGCTTCTGTTCTTCATTCATCAACACCCTCTAATCCTGACTCGATTAGACGTGGAAGGAGCGAATATGGGTCAGAAGCCAACTGTAGTGTTGAATCTCAGGATAATAACCCGAGTGTGCAGTCAGGAGTTGAGGTTGGGGTCCTTCAATTTTATTATAATGTATCCTTTTTTATTGTCTAGGAAGTTCCTTCTTCCACCACATCGTGCTTTCTTCTCTTTTTTGTACATTAAGCTGTTCTATCCATGCAGGATCTCAAAACTAAAGTTCCAGAAAAACAAAATCTTGGGTTTCCAGTTTCAGATGGCGCTGGTCGTTTGCAGGTGAGGATTTTATCTTATCTGATGTCTGTGTCACTGTCAGCTAATGATTTGTTCTCACTTCGTGTTGTAGATTATCAAGAATATTGACCTTGAAGAGCTTCGTGAACTCGGTTCTGGTACATTTGGAACTGTTTACCACGGAAAGTGGAGAGGCACTGATGTTGCGATCAAACGAATAAACGACAGATGTTTTGCCGGGAAAGCTTCAGAACAAGAACGCATGGTTTGTGTTCTCATCAGTTATTATTTATTTATTTTTATTTTTTTATTTTTTTTGTTTGGTTATACATATTTGATATTTGTGTAATAAAATGTGTTACTTACAGAGGGAGGACTTCTGGAATGAAGCAATCAAGCTTGCAGATCTTCATCATCCAAATGTAGTAGCTTTTTATGGGGTTGTACTTGATGGTCCTGGTGGCTCAGTTGCTACGGTTACAGAGTTCATGGTTAATGGCTCTCTTAGAACTGCTTTGCAAAAGAATGAGAGGTAACATATCTTGAGTTGCTGCCTTTCTTTAAACTTTAAAATGAATGTGAAGCAATCATCATTTCTAATAAGAAAATGAAAGTGATGGAATATTGATGGTTAAACAATTATCATCAGGAATCTGGATAAGCGAAAACGTCTGTTAATTGCCATGGATGTTGCTTTTGGGATGGAATACCTTCATGAAAAGAACATTGTACACTTCGATCTGAAAAGTGACAACTTACTTGTCAATCTCCGTGATACACACCGTCCAGTATGTAAGGTTGGTATTACGTCATATCTATCCTACTATATGCATATTCTAAAAGTCTAGATAGATTTTAGTCATTGCAGTACATATGCTGATGACTGAACATTATGCATCCCATGTTTTTATACAACACAGGTTGATTGTCACGGTGCAATCGTGGTTTGCCCAAATGTCATTAAGATAGACGTGCTAGAATAAAAATGGTACTACAATAATAACATGTGTATGTTGTTTATAAAGAGTAGTTCAATATGTTTTTGAAGGGCTCACATTGGTATGCACACTTTTTTGAAACTGTCAAGTTGAATTATACATCTAGCTTCCTAATAGTTTGCTTATTCATAATGACAAATTATCGGAGCTTTTATATTGATTGTTTATGCCCGTCTGATTAGATATAAAAAGTGGTCAAGTTTTGAACAAGGTATTTGGCTTTTCATTGCAACTCAAAACAATATTCTTGGAATGTGCCATAAAACATTAATATGTCAGGATGAGTGTTTTGGACAAATTATAAACTGTAGCAGCAACAAAAACTATCATAGTTGACTATTTTTGCTGACCTCGATTGCTCGTTGCTGCATAGGGATATGTATTTTATGTATTTTTGATTGTTTGGAATAGGGAGTGCATTCTTTGCAACAAAATAAACTCGTTCTATTTTTCTGCTCCTGCAACTGTCAAACAAGTTATGTAAGTGAGGATGTACAGTGCCTTACTCGCCGTCTCCGACATTGGATTTTACCAAGTTAAATTCTATTTATAGCCAAATTTACATGTGGGTTCATTTTTTGATGGATGTATAAAATTAAAATTGCAAAACCAAATAAATGGTAGTAAAGCTTAGAATACTTTTTCTGTGTATATAGAAGTAATCTAAACCAAATAAATCGTAGTAAAGCTTAGAATACTTTAGTGTCTAGCAAGGGTCTTTTCTCGGGTGTGCTCATAGATTCAAAGCATTCTTACTGCATTAAACCAAAAGGTGAGGGGTCTTGCTGGATAAACGGTATAGTGCGAGGGTAAGTATTTTTTTGCTCCAATTTGGGAGACATGTGACTAGGAAGAGGCCCTGTTGAGTGAATGAGGATCGGTTGGTGCCTTTTTGTGTAATGATGGCTACACTAGTATTGGCATGCGTGTTAAATTGATGCCTTTTTGTCAAGAGTAACTGTAAACAGAGTTTATCTGGCCTTTTTATCTCTACCCATTCGAGAGACGTGTCTGTTTTTACAACTTTATCATTTCTTGAGGTTTAGGTTTACTTTGTCCTGTGAACTAGCATTAATATTGAAAAAGGTGCCCTTAAAACAAAAGGCTATAAGAAGAGAAGATTGTTTCATATGATTGATGACTGTCAAGTAACATGCATATGTGGAAATATTCCAAGAAAAAGGGAAAATCTAGTAAAAAGTAAGCTAGAAAACGATTTCTGATAACATTTAGTTTTGGTTCTTTCATTTTTGTCAGGTTGGGGATTTGAGGTTCTCTCAAGTAGCTTTAGTGTGGTTCTCTCATAGTAAAATGCAATATATAAAATACCATCTGTGTCCCTAAAAGTAACAATAAGAGCTTAATGTTTCTGAATTTAACCTAAGTTGCAAGCAACAATTTTAATTTAGCTGTATAGCTAGGGCTTATTTCTTCTATAAGGCATGTGATCTTGTTTACTGTTTTTATTGTATGTTTTCAGTAGTTCTAAGCATCCTTAGTGGAGTAAACCAGTATGGCTAAGGTACTGTTTGCTCCAATTTGGGCGAAACAGTGACTAGTAAAGTTTCTTTCTGTTAGAGTGAATCAATGTGGATTTGGTATCTTTTTTTGTTAAATGATGCCTTCTTGGGGACTTGTTTAGTGTTGGCATGCACTGTTAATCAACGCCCTTCCGGACAAGTATAGGTGTACGCACGGTTTATCTGGCCTTTTCTCCAAACCCTATTTCATCATTTGAGTCCGTTCTAGTGATGGTGCTGTTTCTTAAGTTTCGTAAGTAGTGTTGTAATGGTATCTCCTTATACCAAACAGGCTTTAAGTCACGATTGATTGGTCATATGATTGATGGCTGTTAAGTAAACTGAAAATGTGGAAATAGCCTAAGAGAAGGAAATTTAATAATAGAAATTCAACAAGAAAACGATGCTTGAATATAGTTTAATGAGATTATCCTTCTTTTTTTTTCCTCAGGTTGGGGACTTGGGGTTATCGAAAGTGAAACGTCAAACGCTAATCTCAGGTGGTGTGCGTGGAACACTTCCATGGATGGCACCAGAGCTTCTAAATGGCAGCAGTAGCCTTGTTTCCGAGAAGGTTTGTGCAAAATATCTCTCTGAGCTTCGAGGTCATGAATTTTTATCTCCTTTTTTGGCTCAATTTCTGATTCAACTTTTCCGTTTTTTAAGGTCGATGTCTTTTCATTTGGCATTGTGATGTGGGAACTTCTTACTGGAGATGAACCATATGCAGACTTGCATTATGGGGCTATTATTGGTAAATTCACACACCGATGTATACCTGTGTCTATATGTATAGATATGTGTATCTCCCGTATTTAACTTCCATATAAATTTATCAGGTGGGATTGTGAGCAACACACTTAGACCTGCAGTTCCAGAATCATGCGACCCTGAATGGAGATCTTTGATGGAGAGGTGCTGGTCAGCAGAGCCATCAGAGAGGCCAAGCTTCACGGAAATAGCTAACCAGCTACGCATTATAACCTCAAGGGTTCCACCAAAAGTGCAAGCACATTAGAAACTTATTTTATATTTTCAACAGGGCCCTGTTGGGTCAAAATACGTAGTTTAGTAGGTTCTTAAATTCTCTTCATATTGGTATTAATCGATGGTAAATCTCTACAAAGTTGAGACCATAGAGGCATAGAATGTGTTTTCTGTTAAATTAGTACATAATTGCTGTTTGTCTTTTGTTTTAGATTACATAATTGCTGTTTGTCTTTTGTTTTAGATCACCTTTCGTGTATTGGCGCACACCTTGCGCTTGGCCATGCTTCTCAGGCTCTCACACATTCATTTTATGGTCTGGCTTCCATGTGGGCTTTGTCATTTTAGGATTGCCGGCAAATAAGAAGCGAGTTTTGATGTATGACTTTGAGGATTCATATCTGTTTGGTATCATCTTGCAGGTTACAATATAGAAAATTATAGACTATCTTGTGCTAGCTCACTAGTTTGCTTGAGTGCCTTGCCAAGCTAAAGTGTCAAAAGTTTTGGGTGTTTTGGTTGCAGAAAAATCGTCTCCAGTTTGCTGTATTCTAGTTTCCAGAAAACCTTTTCATTTTCTATGTACAGATTTCAAGTGTAAATTTATTAGAGAACATATTCAAAAGAATTACAGTCCGTTACTTCTCTTCTGGTTTTCCACATCTAGATTGGCAATAGGTTTGGGATGAGATGTGGTGGCGGACAGTGATGAAAGTGTCATCGACAACGATGATGGCAGCGGTGATGGTGGTTGGTGGTGGCCGAACCGGATCAACCACCAGGTGCTCAACAGACCTTTTGAGTAGAACCTTTTGTAACTTAAGATCGATATAGAAATTACTTTTCTGCAACCTAGTTTCATGCAAATGGGTAGTAGTGGCACACCAGCAAGACATTTCTCGTTTCAATCATGTTATACACAAATAACTTTCACCACATGAAACCTTAGAGATGAGGGAGCGAGAATTACCAACCTTCCGTGAATTGGGTTGCACAAGAGATATCCATAAAATTATTTTTTTGATGTCGCAATAAACATTACATGTGACACGCTTCTAAGTTATGGTTAAAGGTTGCGTTGTCATGTGATATTCAAATTTCGGTGACACATTGAGAACTAAAAGGGGGAATGCATAAGCAAGCAACATGTTGGTTCCAGTCTACTTGTTATTTTGATAGCATCCACTCGTGACAAGCTAGCCACATAAAGTCTTGAATCTTTGATGCAAGTCTGTGTCATACGACTCGCGCCCGTAATGACTGACCAGTTGACCACTTTTATCAAATTAATTTATGTGCCACTTAGGCATTATAGAGGAACAAGATTATAAATATAAAGTTCTAATTAAATACATATGACCATCAAAATTAATTTTCACCCACGGTTTTGCACATTTGGAGGCTATCCCGACAAATTTTGACAAGTTAAAAAATTCCGATTGAAACACTTCTCTAAAATAAAATAAAAACATTTCAGTGTCTTTATTAAAACGTGTGGCCTATTTAAGATTTGCATTAATCATGTCACATTCTTCTCGAAAAAATATCAACTTCACTTTCCCATAGAATTTCCTTTGACCTTCATCTCAATTTCCTCACAAATTTGACTTTTCTTCTTCTACTAATTTCGATACGACGATATCTATCCATTTTAAACTTTTTTATTGACATTTTTACCCTTCAACACCCCCAACGGATACACACACAAAATCCACACGCAAATCCACACTATAAAAACAAAACACAACAACACATAACATCCTATTCCAACCTATTACAAACCTAACATCCAACCAATGGCCAAACAACAACATGAGCTACGACCAATCATCATGGAACACGACCAAGATACTAAAGACATCAACCTCAACAACAACACAACCAATGACTATTCCGACACATCTCCCAAAGGCTGCTTTAGCAGCCTTTTCTGCTGTTTCGAATCACGTCATCATGACGGCGAAACAGCAGGGTTTTTATACCAACCCACAGGAGATTTTATAGACCAAGATAATTGGTTTATGAAAAGAGCAAAAAGTGTTAAAGAATATTCGGAACTTGTCGCGGGTCCAAAATGGAAGAATTTTATACGAAGGTTTAGTAAAAAGCCGAAAACAAGGTCTCATGCATATCAATATGATCCTCAAAGCTATGCACTTAATTTTAACGATGGTTTAGATATTCATGAAGATGATGATTTGTTGCCTAGGAGCTTTTCCACACGTTTTGCTCCTCCTGCAAGATCTGCACAGTTATGATATTACCTTTTTTTCTTTTTGGATTCATTATTGTTTTCTTGATCTATACGAAATTTATCAGTTTCATGAATGTCAAATATATATATTTTTTTGTTATTTTATTTGTGAAATGATAATTTTGGGAACTTAAGATTTATGAATATTAAGATGTTTTGTTAAACTGGATAACGTGTTTAGCATTATTTACGCATTTGCGTTTTGATACATTAAATACTTATAAACAGTTTTGGTTAGAATTAGAAATTTTTTTTAGCAAGCAATCAAAACCACCGTTGGAAACAAATCATGTCTAATCTGATACGTTTTCGCTGGAAGGTTCTACTTTGTGATTAATTAAGTAAATGGTTGTTTTTAACAAAAGAAATTATTAAAAACAAGTATTGAGAAAAAAGTCATTTACTAAAATAATAAGCAAGGTTTGGATATGCATATTTTATGTTAGGTTATAAGATGACCAAGTTATTACTGTATTTTTTATCAACTTGAGATTATAGTTTATATCTAGTTAATGAGTCTACCTATGAACTCAGAAACTAAAAGCCATGGACTTAATAGCTTTTTAAATCTCAAAATGCTCACAAGCCGAAAAAATGATGTAATAACCTTGTCTAGTTTAAGATTGATATCTCACTAAAACAAAGTGTATTTAAACAAATGAGAACAATTAAATTTGTGGTCCATTGTTTATAGACGTTGTGTAACGTTTAACTAAGTATACTATACGTAACACTTAATAAAACATTAACTGTAATATAGCTGTGTTCAAAATTGGCTGGCTTGAAGGCTTTGACAATGTAGGAAACTAGTGGGGAGCAAGAATTGGTAATGGGGCATAAAATGACAACTTGCATTATCTTTTTTGAATATTAAATTTTTCAATAATTCATGGCACAGATTGGATCCTAATTGTAAATTATTTATATATGATTTGTCATCAGACTGAATGAATCTGATTGGTCCATATGTTTATAAAAAAGAATCTATATTTTTTTAGTGTCAATCTTGAGCATGTGTCTTGGTGGGATGAAGCCGAGGGTGGTGGAAAGTGTCACCATTGTTCTTGGCTCGTTCGGGACTTCTGATCGGTCAGCTTGCGGTCACAAAGCCGCGCAAAACACTTTTTTTTTTTTTTTTTTTTTTNTTTTTTTTTTTAACTAAAATCTGTTACTAGTTATCAATGATGATTGTGGTGTAAAGCGATGAAAATATATGATAAAATGACGTAGTAGTTTTAGATGCACGCTGGTTGCGGTCACTGCTTCAAATAGATTACAACAAAAACTAAACAACCTTATTTTTTGAAATGCTATTTGTAATCAAAATATAATATAAGGGGGAATCTATACGTACACCCCAAACCTCTTATATACACACCTTTTTATGCATAGTGAGGTTGTACAGTGTGCATAGCAGTGTTGTATTGTGTGCATAACAGTTTGTACTGTGTACTATAAGGGGTGCTGCTATAGCAACTCCTTATATGAGAAATTTGATGGTGTATTATTTGAAAATGACTTGAGGTGACATTGTGACAATAAAATTTGTGCACACTCTATGCCATAATAAATAATAATTAAATGAAAAATGATTTTTGTGACTTTTACAACTAGGATATTTGGTAAAACTCAGCAAATAGTTTTTGGTGGGTTTGTTATACTTTAACGTTGGCTAAACACGAGGTGCAACGGTCTGATTGACATTCTCAAACCCGGGTCCCATGTGGACCAACTACATTGTTATATTATTCCTTTGAAGTTTGAATGAGTGAATGATCCTTTTCTACATCATAGGGAAAGAAAAAAGTCAAGAGTAGCTTTGAACCTTTAAAGGAGTATAACTTAAAAATTGGACGTCACCTTGTTGTGTCGATAGTCATTATAATGTGGCATGAACCATGCTAGAATTTAACTTGTGTGAGGTGCATAAAAAGGGAGTATGGATCATTTTTATATAGTATGGAGACTAACTTTTATACATAAATTATAGAGTGAATTGCAAAACTCGTCTTTATGGTATGTCCACTTCGCAGGCGTATTTCACAAATTTTCAAAAGTTCAGACATTGTCTTTGTGAATAACTGTTGGTGCGGATATCGCCCCTACCCCAAAGTGAAATGACTAAAATCACGTATGAACATCCCACATTTGATATGGTAGACAATAAAGTGTAACTCATGACAAGTTCCAAGTTCAAGATTCTCAAATTAATCTCAACACCCTCTCGGCTGTCTCCAGGCTAAATGACTCTGATCGTTCTGACCTTGAACGTATGGCTTCTTTAGACGAAATTAGGCAAGCCGTTTGGGACTGTGGTTCTAGTAAAGCCCCGGGTCCTGATGGATTCTCGTTCTTGTTTCTCAAGAAATATTGGGACCTTCTTAAATCCGATGTTGAATCGTTTGTGCTAAACTTCTTGTCTACAGGTAAGCTTCCACCAGGTACTAATTCCGCTTTCATCACTCTAATTCCAAAGGTTACCAATCTGTTGTTAGTGTAGGATATTATGTGAATCGTGTGTTTATTCATGATCATAAGCCGGTATATAAATACCCAATACAAGAATATTCTAGACCTTGGGCCTTAGCCCATACTAAGATTACATGGACTCTAATTATCGACTAACACTCCCCCGCAGTTGGAGCGGGAGGACACCGGACACTCAAACTGGACCTAAACTCCTAAAATAAAGCATATGGTAAACCTTTGGTAAAAATATCTGCATACTGATAACGGGATGGGACATGAAGCACGCGAACCTGGCCAGCAGTAACCAAATCCCGTACAAAATGAATATCAATCTCTATATGCTTCGTACGTTGATGCTGAACCGGATTCGAAGATAAGTAAACAACACTAACATTATCACAGTAGACTAGCGTAGCAGAAGACAAATGTGTGTGCAACTCACGTAAAAGATTCCGCAACCAACACGCCTCAGCAACAGCATTGGCAACCCCACGATATTCTGCCTCAGCACTGGAACGAGAAAGCGTCGGTTGGCGCTTAGAGGACCAGGAGAGGAGATTGTTGCCCAGAAAAACACAATAGCCGGAAGTTGATCTCCGAGTAGTAGGACAACCAGCCCAATCAGCATCAGAATAAGCAACCAATGAAGAAGTTGAGGATGAAAACAACTGCAAACCATAGTCTAATGTACCCCGAACATACCGCAAAATCCGCTTGAGAGCATTGAAATGAGACTCTCGAGGATCATGCATATATAAACAAACCTGTTGCACGGCATAGGAAATATCAGGTCTAGTAAAGGTAAGATACTGCAAACAACCAGCAAGGCTTCGATATAACTTAGGATCTGAAACTGGATCACCATCATCACCCAATTTAGACTCAGTGTCAACAGGAGTCCGAGAAGAGTTACAATTGACCATATGTGCACGTTCCAATATTTCCATAGCATACTTACGCTGTGATAAAAACATCCCAGAAGAATCACGCTTAACTGAAACACCCAAAAAATAATTAAGAGCACCCAAATCTGTCATAGCAAACTCCTTATGTAAAGAAGTAATGATCTGCTGTAATAAACCATCAGACGAAGCAGTGAGCACAATATCATCCACATAGAGTAACAAAAACGCAGTATCATCACCCTGTTTATAAATAAATAAAGAGGAGTCACAACGACTAGGAGAAAATCCAACAGTAGTGATGTAAGTAGCAAAGCGCTGAAACCATGCCCGAGGAGCCTGCTTAAGACCATACAGTGAACGCTGCAATAAACATACATAATCAGGATGAACAGGATCACGGAACCCAGGTGGCTGATACATATAAACTGTTTCAGCCAAATCCCCATGTAAAAAAGCATTCTTGACATCCAGCTGATGAACCGGCCAATGTCGAGAAATAGCTAAACTAAGAACTGTCCGAATAGTGCCAGGTTTAACAACCGGGCTAAACGTCTCATCAACATCAACACCCTCTATCTGATTACTACCATTCGCAACAAGACGAGCCTTGTAGCGACTAAGAGTCCCATCTGCTAAATACTTGTGACGAAACAACCACATACTGCGAATAATATTCGCATCCGGGGGTTTTGGTACAAGAATCCAAGTTTTGTTTTTAATAAGTGCATCGTGCTCATCACACATAGCATTTTGCCAATTCGGATTACGAAACGCATCACTAGGAGACCGAGGTAAAGGAGAAATTGCAGACACATGACCAGCATAACGAGGATTGGGACGAGTAATCCCGACACGAGCACGTGTGACCATGGGGTGAATCGAACCGGTGGGCTGTGGAATTATTGGAGGAGGTGATTCATGAGAATCAATAGGAGTTTGTGACGGTTGTGGCGTTTGTGGAGTTGGTGTAGGTGCAGGAGTAGGACTAAGATGCTCAACAGGGGCATCAGGTGTAGGAGCAGTAGGTGTAGTGGTGGGAGTTAATCTCAAAATATTCGAAATGACATTAGATGAGTCATCCAAAAATTCATAAGAAGAACTAGCAGTGGTAGTGGTGGTCGGGGATGTCTTTGTGGCAAACGGGAAAACAGTCTCATCAAAGGTAACATGTCGTGAAAGAATAATTTTATTGGTGTTCAAATCTAAACAACGATAACCACGATGATTGGTGGCATGACCTAAGAAAAGGGAAGGTGTGGCCCGTGCACCAAGTTTGTTATTAGTATCGACGTGAGGATAACAAAGACACCCAAAGGTACGCAAAAGACTATAGTCAGGTTTTAAACCAAAGAGGCGAGTAAATGGGACTTCATTGTCAATGGCACGTGATGGTAATATATTTAAAAGATAAACAGCCATGTTAAGAGCCTCAGTCCAATAATTAGGAGGAAGATGTGCTTGAAATAACAAGGTACGGATAAGGTTATTGATAGTTCTAATCATCCTTTCGGATTTCCCGTTTTGTTGAGAGGTGCGAGGACAAGAAAATCTAAATTGAATCCCATTATCTGAAAAGAGCTTATGAAAGGCTTGGTTGTCAAACTCCCCACCATGGTCACACTGAAAAGACTTAATGTCACATTTAAATTGAGTACGAACAAAGCTACGAAACAAATTAAATTTTGACAAAACNACGAAATTGGTATTAAAAATCTTTCACTACGGTAATGTCGGGCCTTAATGTCACCAAAGGGTGGATTCTCTACACGGACAATTTCTTAGTTATCCTGATGTCTTTCTGGTTTTCAATTATATTATTATGCCCGTTCTTGTTCTTTATATGGATCATTTGGTATTAAAACATCAACTAGACCATTATAATGTTATTGGGTTTGCTCTATCACTTATACTGACTTGTAAATTTTAAAAGTGCTTTGAAACCCTGTTTTGGTAATATTTGAAGGATACGGCGGAAAAAGGACACGACGTAGCACTTCACTTCCTGGATGTCCAAGACGTTGATGCCACGTATACTGACTCGCTAGAAAAGCATGCGGAATGGTGGAAGGTTGAGTGACTGGATAAAGATCTCCATTGCTATCACAGCGGAGCAGCACCCGACGCGTTTGAAACTCCTTAACAGAAAAACCAAAAGGGTCAAACTCTACGGTACAATAATTATCACGAACAAATTGACGAACAGAAATCAAATTCTTAACAATATTAGGAGTAATTAACACATTATTTAAACGAAGAGGGCGAGTAGGAGTAGGCAAAATGCTATGGCCAGAGTTGATAACGGGAATAGAATGCCCATCACCAACCGCGACAGACGGGTAAATACACGAATTAAAAACATCATTAAGACACTTAACCGAATCATTAACATAATTTAGTCGATATATTAGCTCGAACTGGAGTAATAAACTAGACAAGAAAAAGAAAAACATTAACATACTAAAAACATAATTTAGTCGACTCGTAACAAAACCGTACCAACGGTCGACTTTTGTCGACTGGTACCAACGGTCGGCTAATTCGATTGGTAACAAAACCGTACCAACGGTCGACTTTAGGGACTGGTACCAACGATCAACTTTAGTCGACTGGTAACAAAGGCGTACGAACAATCGACTAACAAACAAACAAACAAACAATAAAATAACTATAATAATTTTTTTTTCAACGATAAAGAAAAACATAAACATAAATCCTTCGACAATTCGTTGAGCAGCTTCATGTTTTATTCCCAGTTGTGGTTTGGACGTGAGGAACAAATAACTCTTAACCTTTCTTTGTTTATTGTCCTTGTAGGATCGCCAAGAACAAAAAAATAAAAAAATAATATGTATTGAACATGAAGGTTGGCTGGGAATTCTTTTTGCGAATGATGTATATTGCTTCCTATGGTTGCCGATGGTATTAATAAAAGGGGTGGTGTTCTTTAGGGATAGGGTTTGACGGGGCGGCTTAGGGGTGGCGGCTCAATTTAGCCACCTAGGTCTGAGGATCAAACCTGGCTCTGATACCATGTTGGACAATTGAAACCCCGTAGATATAACTTTATTGAGACCATTATTTATAATGGTAAAACCCTAGATGCCTTAAACCTACAAACCGGGCTTGGGCCTATTTATTCCCTAATAGTTTTCAGAAAATTCTTCAAGACCCATTATACGTCTTATTCACCTTTTGTTCAAAACTTATAAACTTTAAAGCTTCAAGCTTATTAAATTTATTTTGAGATGTGTAGATTACTTATCGGTTATATTTATGCAAGAACTTTGGGTTGGGCTCGGCCCACCACCGGGCCGCCAGCCGGCCACCACCCACTCGTATCTAAGCCTATATAACACTCTTTTGAATTTTTGATAATGATGACGTCAAATGTGACATGGCAAAAGATCATGACATGGCATGCCACGTCACTTTATAAATAAAAATCCCGGTTCCTCATTTTACACATAAACTATTCTTTATTTACTGTTAAATTTACTTATTGTAATCTAATTTTATTATAGTAATAAAATTGTAACCATTTCCTACAAGTAAACTAAAACATGTATCCGACAGGGATATAAATCAAAACCATGTTTTTTTTGGTATATCTACCTCAAATTGGTATGCTATGTTGGAGTCTGGTTCTAAGGTTTTTAAAGTTTCATACTGAGTTTTGCACTAGTCCTTGATAGACTTTATATAAGAATTCACCTAGCCGCAGGCAAAAAACGGATAGAAACTTNTCACCAACCGCGACAGACGGGTAAATACACGAATTAAAAACATCACTAAGACACTTAACCGAATCATTAAGATGAGAGGACGCACCTGTATCCATATTCCAGTTACCAGGGTTAGGTTCCTGAAGAGTAGCAGTGTTGAAGGCATGAGGTAAAAGAGTTTCTTGACCCGGTAGTGAATCTCCCTGATGCGAACCTGTCACACAATTAGTAACCTGTTGTGAACCCCCATTTGCATGAAACTGACCCCCTTGCTGCGCCCCCTGTTGCTGTGTGAACCCAATTGGTACGAACTGCCAAGTGCCATGTTGGACCGAGGGAAAATGAACCCCATGCGCATGCAACTGACCCCCTGCTGCTGGAATGAACCGCTGGCTGTAGGTTGACCCTGGCCAAGTTGAACCCCATTCATAAGTGAACCCCCTTGCAAATTAGAACCACCAGTGACCATCGAAACCCCCTGACCCCCGTATGAATGAAGAGATGAACCGGGCTGAAAAGAAGACATGGGCTGGGCCAGTCTTTCAAAACCTGGTGGAGCAGCTACACAAGCTATGGGTTGCGAATTTTGCACTTGGGAATTAACAGTAGACACTTGTGAATTAACAGTAGCACCCCCATTCTCATTACACTGAATACCCAATTTAGCCAAAAGAGAGTGAAAATTAGCCAAGTCATTAGATGACAAATTGGAACTTGTAGGGGCAGTAACAGTAGAGGGGCGCTTCGAAGGATTATTATGTATCCCATCATGAAGAAACTTGCAATGAACACCAAACCTACAAAAACCTTGAGCAAAAAGAAAACATGGTTTATGCACCTTTTCATTAGGATTATTAGGACGCCTCATATTCGAATTAGGGTTAGCCAATAAAACCATTGGTGATGAGGAAGTAGAATCAACAAGAGCATCTTGAGCACGAGACTNGTGGCGGCGGCTGTGGTGGCGGTGGGAGGCGTGTGGAGGTGATACGGTGGGTGTGGTGGTGCGTGGTTAGCACGGGGGTGAAGGGTTTTATCCGATCTACAGAGTGGGACAAGAAAAAGGGTTACCGAAAAATTATTCCGGCGACCGGAATCTGCTGCTGTGGCCGGAAGTGAGACCGGCGGTGGGGAGTAGGTGGAAAAGGTAAAAAAAAATATATATATATATATATATATAAACAAAAAAAACCGGATGACATGGCGTGTTACCTATAGTGGTCTGTAAAATACCCACTTATGGACAAAATATTCAAGTTTGACCCACCAACAAGGAAAAATAAAAGTACGGTACTCAGAACAACTTTTTTGGACAAGTATGATGCTTTATTTTGGTATTAGGCCTAATAATTAATAAGCATTTCAGGACCTGAACATGAAGATACACATAGTACAATAGAGGATAAATATTAGGTAGTAATTCATGTTTAGGTAGTAATCACGACATCAGTTATGAGGATAAATATGTTTATGAGAAGTTGTACAATTCATGTTTATGTTCAAGACTCCTTACACTTTGTTATTTGGGTTCAGATCCGATCCCTTCAAATAGCTTTCAGTGTAATATATTCATCTTCCGCTGGTTCGTTATTTACACTTGTTATATGCTCACTTACAGGAATATTGTTATGATTCAACGAAACCCCTTTAGCCTAAGGGGGAGTAGCTAGTAAGGTCACTAGCTTCTATGCTCACTTAAAGGCTTTAGGAGCTAGTAAGGTCACTAACTATGAATAACATCTACCATTTATGCACGAATGAGGGCTTCTCGAACATAAGCATTCATCATGTTGGTGGCTTATGGCTTTGGTTTCAATTCCTTGATTCTGAGCAGTGTATTGCATTCAAAAACAACTTCACCATGAACACTTTTTTCTCATCGATTAAAAATGTTTCTCAGAACTTCATAGTCGATGAACGTATGATTTGGATTGAAATTAACGGATTGCCATTATGTGCATGGGGTTCCTCTGCTCTCAAAAAGGTTGCTAGTCTCTTTGGAAAATTCATCTTTTTCGAAAATGATCAAGGGACTACAATTGGAACAGGTAGAGTTTGTATTGCCACAACTCAAAAGAGTTTCATATCTGAAGAAGTAACGGTTTCTGTAAATGGGGTAGACTTCAATGTTAATGTGCATGAATTGGCAATATGGAGTATTAATATCGATAAAGTTCAAGATTCTGATGATGAGACAAGTGAGAAAGAAGATGGGACACCAAGTTCAGACTTCGGGGACCTCATCTCAGGAGACAAGCTTGAGGAAGTTCGGCACGATAATCACATCGATAATTCAGAGGAAAATATCAAGAAGTCTACTGAAAGCATGGAACACGTGGTCAAGGATCAATCACATACTTCTTCTCCAATCCTTAATACATCAAACGTTAACAAAGCATCAACAGACTCTGAAGATTTGAGCTGTCCACCCGGTTTCGAGCACCTTAAACGCAACATCTCCACTCACCCTTCGCATTCTGTATGTTCTTCATCAGCTAAATGCTCTACAATGTTTGCCAAGTATCGTAAGAAAGACATTAAAAGTCTTTCTTTGTTGCATGAGATGAATCACATCATTGAAGTAGGAGGAGCATTGGGATATGATGTAAGAGGATGTCGTAAAACCTTGAAAGGCATTCTAAATGAGTCGGGAGCTTCTTTCTTTAATAAATGAATATCCTTTCAATAAATATAAGAGGCACGCGGAAACGTTATAAGCGATGTTGGGTTAAAAATCTTTGCTTCAAACACAATGTTCACTTTGTGGGTATCCAGGAATCCAAAATGACCCGTCTCGAATCCAAAATGACCCGTCTCGAGTTGTTTCGCATTAAATCCATGTGGGGCAACTATTCGTTTGATTATGCTGTTAGCATGGCTCGGGGTTTTTCAGGAGGCTTAATCTCCATCTGGGATCCTTCAATGTTCGTGAAATCAGAAATATGGTGTAGTGATCACTACATCATTGTTCAGGGTGAATGGTCTTCATCGGATGATATATTCTATATGGTTAACATCTATGGTCCTCAAAATCCTGCTGCTAAGGTAACTCTCTGGGATAATCTTGTTACTTTTATACATCACCATAGTGGTAAATATGTTTTATTTGGTGATCTCAACGAAGTTCGAAACGAAGCTGAACGTTTTGGTTCCTCATTTTCTACATCGGAAGCTCATGTCTTTAATACTTTCATAGACTCTTCTGGCCTTATTGAAATTCCTATGGGGGGCAGGAGATTTACATGGATGAATAAAGAGGGTTCAAAGCTAAGTAAACTGGATCGCTTTTTATTGTCCGACTCTATCCTAGACTCTAATCACGACCTTGTTGCTACGGTTCTTGATCATGGATGGTCCGACCATAATCCTATTCTTCTTCATATGCAAAAAACTGATTATGGCCCCGTTCCCTTCAAATTTTTCCACTCATGGTTGCAACGTCCCGGTTTTGATGATTTAATTCACAAATCTTTGGAGGAATTCTCTGAGTCTGGTCTCTCGCCACATAGCTTGAAACTCAAACTTAAACTATTGAAAGTCAAAATCAAGGAGTGGATCAAAGTCACTAAATGTAATGAAACCAACAGGCTTCAGGAGGTCAATAATCTGGTGCTCGACCTCGATAAGAAATTGGACTCGGGTATAGCTATAGATTCAGAAAAGCATGATAGAATCAATCTTCTCCAAGAACGTTTTCATCTTCATTCTTTAGCAGATTTGGATGTTATTCAAAAATCTCGTATAAAATGGGACATTAAGGGAGATGAAAACACTAAGTTTTTCCATGGTTTAATTAATCAACGGAGACGTAATCAAATGGTTCAAGGAGTCTTGATTGACGGCATTTGGTGTACAAATCCGCAGCAAGTGAAGGACACGTTTTTCAAATTCTATCATGACAAGTTCCAAGCTCAAGATTCTCAAATTAATCTCAACACCCTCTCGGCTGTCTCCAGGCTAAATGACTCTGATCGTTCTGACCTTGAACGTATGGCTTCTTTAGACGAAATTAGGCAAGCCGTTTGGGACTGTGGTTCTAGTAAAGCCCCGAGTCCTGATGGATTCTCGTTCTTGTTTCTCAAGAAATATTGGGACCTTCTTAAATCTGATGTTGAATCGTTTGTGCTAAACTTCTTGTCTACAGGTAAGCTTCCACCAGGTACTAATTCCGCCTTCGTCACTCTAATTCCAAAGGTTACCAATCCGTTGTTAGTCAAGGATTATAGGCCTATTTCTCTTATTGGGATGCATTACAAGATCGTTGCTAAACTTCTAGCTAACCGTCTTGCAAAAGTGGTTGACAAAGTTGTTAGTCAAGAGCAATCGGCCTTCATATCAGGTCGCCAAATTCTTGATGGTCCCCTGATGCTTAGCGAAGTCATTAACTGGTATAAGAAACGTAGTAAGAAGCTTCTTATCTTTAAAGTCGATTTCGAAAAGGCCTTTGACTCGGTGAGTTGGAACTACCTTGATTTCATTCTCGGGCAGCTCGGCTTCGGAGACACATGGCGTTTATGGATTCGAGAGTGCCTTTGCTCGGCACGTACTTCCATTTTAGTTAATGGTAGCCCTACTAATGAGTTTTCCCTTAAACGAGGTCTTCGTCAAGGCGATCCCCTATCCCCGTTCCTCTTCATCCTAGTAATGGAGGGTCTCCATATTGCCCTTAACGATGCTATCACATCCCGGTTAATTAAAGGAGCCTCAGTTGGGTTGTCTAACTTCAAAGTTTCCCACTTTTTCTATGCGGATGATGTTGTTATCTTAACAGACTGGAATTCTCAGGATATGAGCAACATTCTTAGAATCTTGAACGTTTTTTACTTGGCTTCTGGTCTCAAAATTAACATTCAGAAGTCTAACGTTTTTGGCATTGGTGTTACAGATTCGAATCTTTCATCCATGGCACATTTATCTGGATGTTCCGAGGGCTCGTTGCCTTTCACTTATCTTGGCCTCCCGATTGGATCTAATATGAACTTAATATCTTCTTGGAGCATGATTATAGATCGTTTCAAATCAAAGCTCTCTTCATGGAAAGCTAACCTTTTATCCATCGGTGGCCGTTTGACGCTTATTAAATCCGTATTTGGAAGCCTGGGAATTTATTACATGTCAATGTTTAAAGTTTCGGAACTTGTTCTTAAAGCTTTAGAGCGTCTAAGAGCTCAGTTTTTCTCGGGGAGTGATGGTTCTAGCAAAAAACTAGCTTGGATCAATTGGAATCAAGTGCTAGCTTCCTTTGAATGTGGTGGCCTTTGTATTGGAAGTCTTAAATCTTTTAACTTAGCCTTGCTCCTTAAATGGCGTTGGAGGTTAGTATCTAATCCAAATGCTTTATGGGTTTCACTTATTAAAGCTATCCATGGAGGAGATGCTGGATTAGGTGCCTCGGGCTGTTCAATGAATGGTGTTTGGGCTACCATTATCGGTTCCATAAACACTCTTCATTCGAATGGTATTCTCCCAAAAGAAACTTTACGACACAAAGTTGGTAACGGAACCTAAATTAAGTTTTGGAAGGACTCATGGATCGGTGAAGAACCCCTCAATATTCGCTATAATCGTCTCTTCAGGTTGGACTTGCATGAAGATTGTTTTATCAATGATCGATGGTCCCCAAATGGTTGGATATGGAATTGGCGTAGACCGGTTGAAAATGGCCGCAATGGTACTCTTCTCTCGTACATGCTTGCTGAGTTACAGAATGTCACCTTAACAAATAATTTGGACTCTTGGTCTTGGCAAATTGGGCAAGATGGCGTTTACACATTAGTAGATACAAGGCGCCATATTGATGATCATATACTACCTTCTATGGATGTCCCAACTAATTGGAACAAAAGCCTTCCTCGCAAAGTTAACGTGTTCATGTGGAGATTGCGTCTTGATCGTCTCCCTAATCGCTTTAATCTGTCGAGACGTGGATTGGATATTGACTCCATAAATTGCCCGGTTTGTAACTTGATGCCAGAAACTTCATCTCACTATTTCTTCACTTGTGACCTGGCTTCCTCTATTTGGAGAGCCATCCGAATATGGTGTGATATTTCTACTCCTACGCTCCTTTCCTATACAGAATGGATGTCGTGGATTGAGTCGTTGCAAGGTTCTAAACAGAAGAAAATCCGTTTATATGTCATCTTCGCTACTACGTGTTGGATTCTATGGAAGTATCGAAACAGTGTCATCTTTAATCCTCATCTAATGAGGAAAGTAGACATTCTAGATAATATTCGTCTTTTTTCCTTTTCTTGGTTAAAGAATAGAGGTGCTAATTTTTGTAATTGGTATGACTGGCTAAGAACTCCTTTGTAATTTCTTCTAGCATCTTGCTAGAAGCGTTTCATTTTATATATTTTTTCCCTTTTGATGTTCAAAAAAAAAAAAAAAGTAACACCTTGGCTGAGCATCGGGTGTATCTCATAAAAAGAAAGTAGCACAAGTAAAATAAAAAGCACAAGTAGGTGTATCTCATAACATAACTTGCAAGGAAAATAAGAACCACAAGTAGGTGTTTGCTAGTGTTTTGGTAAGTTTGGTTATAAGTGTGTAACTCATAACATAACTTACAAGGAAGATAAGAAGCAAAAGTAGGTGTTTGCTAGTCTTTTGGTGAGTTTGTGGCGCAACCAACGGATGGTAGGTCACAATCAGACCCTCTCCTACCCATTTGACCCTACTCTGATTTGACTTGTGGTATTTGCTTTATATACTTAACGAACTCACCATGTGGCTTGAAAGATCAAAGAAGTTTAGTGGTCATTGATAATATT
Organism: Artemisia annua; assembly: GCA_014162995.1. Taxonomy (NCBI): domain Eukaryota; kingdom Viridiplantae; phylum Streptophyta; class Magnoliopsida; order Asterales; family Asteraceae; genus Artemisia; species Artemisia annua. Next base: position 157,773 of record LBNU01000173.1, read on the forward strand.
GAGCAGTAGATATTAATTATTGATTACAAAAAGTTGAAGCGATGCGGCCATAGGTTATATTGAGCAGTCGAACTCAAACACTTCTCACTCTGGTAAACCATATGCCCACGTTCACTTGTCGTCGACGTCGTATAGTTTTTCATTTCTGGAATTCGCACCATACTCTTGTCGATGACTATTTAGTGCTACAGCACGAACTAACAAAACTACACTTTTTACCGAAATACTATCATAAAAGCTATAAACTCCATAAATATTATGCTAATAATCTAATAATGAATTACAAACCGAAAACAACTTGTTTCATAGAATTATGCTGAACTAAAAGTCAAATATTATAGATTATTTGTTTGTAACATATGTTTTACATAGACTATGTTTATTATTACCAAATATTTAAAGGCATGTTCCTTTTGACTTTTGATTTTAGCATTCAAACTCTTTGGATCATTGGATGCTCTTCCAAAGAGATTCTATTTGGAGATTTTTGATTAAATATTGCAAAGCATTATTACCTATGTAATATAGCATTAAAAGTTTTGAGGGAATAAAAAATTATTGCACAAAATTTTAGCATGTGCGGCGTACTGATGAATATAGATTCTCCCAAAAATCCTAGACATCTTTTATATAATAAAACAAAACCCCAAGTGGGGACTTTTCCATTTCAAAAAAACTAAACCATACCTTATTTAGTAATAATATTATTTAAAAAAAAGATTATTTTCTTATTAGGTAACATTTTATATTTATCCATAATACAAGTAGAAGATAAATACAAAAAATATAGATAAGAAGCAATTAACAATAGGATTAAAACTTTTAAATAATTATCTTTAATAATAAAAAAACTATAATTAAACATCATAAATCAAACAAAACAAAGATTAAATTATTTGTTTTTTAATAAATAAAAATATATGATTCAAAAAAAAATTTTAAAAAAACCCGCGCGTGCGCGGGCATTATAACTAGTTAGTATGTATACAATATTATGAGTATCACATGATAAATTCGATTGATAAAATAGTTGTAATTTTGTATTTTGAATACTTGTGTACCCATGAGCAAATCCCATCAAATATTACACATGGCTATCCGTGGGATTATTATTATATTAAAAAAAATAAAAATAAATAAATAAATAAAAAAAATCCTGGTATAAAGTAGTAACCATTATTCATTTTTATAATACAAAATGATATCTAGCTCAATATCATTATTAGACTTAGAGCACAGACAATTTATTTGGGCTTTAGGCAGCATGGACATTACTCTTTTTTGGGGCTTTTTGTTAAATTAATCCAAGTAATACATTCTTGTTCTTTTGGGCTTTATGATGGATTTTTAACCCAGTAATTCAGTTTGCCTTTAATTTCTTATTAGCAATCTTCACAATATATTGATCTACGTCGTAGCCTTTCAATCTTGTCAATATTAGTCAATATATCATATATCTCGTCTTAAGTTAAATTCTGATGGCGCTTAGCTCAGTTGGTAATGGATGGTGTATCTTTGCACCTAGCAAGCACAAAGTCACGGGTTCAAGCCTTTGCACCCCATAGCAACAACCGCCGAGTGAGTCATGTATGCCCCCACATTATGAAAAAGCAGTCGATTATGGGCCGGTTCGAGTTACCGGTTTAACCTTTTGTGCATAACTATAGGTTTAAGTGAAACATATAATGTAATGCCAAATTTAGAACATTCCTCTTATATGGATCAGTATTTCTTTGTAGAAGTCACTATCTCTTAGAAAGTATCATGGTGTAGCATGCACATGACGTATGCAATATATATCGTCTATTAGCCTAAGTGGGTATTCCCCTACTAATTTTGTATTTGCGCCTGATATATAACGGGTTTCGACCATACATATAGTTCAATGTGATATCACACCCTCCTATAAATGTAACTAGACAAATCTTTTCGTTATTTTGTTTTGATTTAGTAATGACATAGGAGCAATGACAACTAGGCCTGTGTTTCCCCTTTTGTCCACCAATTTTGCTTTTACAATGATATGAGGAGATGGAGTGTTCATCCTTTGCGTTTATAGTTGATACAGCATGGCATACTAGCATGTATTAGATGATAGAACTGGTTGTGTACTCAGATTTCATTAGAGAGTTTAAAAGCTATCTATGTAACCTATAAATAACCTAATGGTCCTAATCATCTAATAGCATGATATTTACCCTATGTGTTTTATTAAGGATAATGACTGAAAAAGAATGACTATCATTTTCAAAATTTTCCAAATTAATAATTTAATTTCAGCTATAGGCATTATCAACATAAAGTGGTATGTACACAAATCTTTTATATTTTATATAATAAAAGAATTACATCATTTCGGAGTGTTTTTGCAAAACCTTTCTCAATTGAAAAAAAATTAGACCAATAAAAGAGTTTGATTTTGACATGTAGGCAAAATCATGTGATGTGATTGGTTAATTGAAAGTCAAAATTGAATCCAATTTGGTCAAACTTTGCTAAAAAACGTCATATATAACTGATTATAAAAGAAACAAACAAAGACATGGGTTTAATAGCAATTGTTAAATTTTCAAGGGTGCAATTGTAACTTTGTAGAAACAAAAACGGAACCATTGATCAGAACTTTAACACCAACAGTCACAATACGAAAACCTAAAATCATGAAGTTCAAAGAGCCAATCGGAAAACCTTAATCTTTAAAAGAACATATTTGAACAACATCATCGTATCCGCAATTACTCAAAACACAAATTCCTCAGTTCGTCAAGCTATGGATCGATGGTAAGTTCTTCACTTATTTATTATCAAATTTACGTGTTATTTGTGGTCAATTATAACGCTTTATTGTGATTTGATATCTCAGATTTGTTTATGGGTTTTGTTTAGTAGATGTTATTGCATATAGTTTTTTTAAGTTTCACATTTGAATGTGATTTGATGTGTTTTTGCAGTTTTATCACCAAGTGTTTTATGAATTGCTTCAATGAAGTTAATTATAATATTTTCTGATTTTGTACTAAGTGTCTAATGATGAATTTGGGTAATAGTTTGTGTTTTCAGTGGAAAAAAATTAAGTATGCTATATGCTATGTAATTTTAATACGCACTATTATTTTTTGGTGGGATACTTAGTTGAAGAACCAAAGCTCAACTTCCTTGAATCGACTAACAAGAGTAAGTGAAAGAGGTATTGAGATCATTAGTCAGATATGTATAGACTAATTGAATTGATCATTTGACTTAGATTAAACAAGGCCATATTGGCCGGAAAGGTATACTTAGACACTTAAATTTTTTTCGTATATAAGCTATTGGTGTTGAGTGTCATTGAGCTGTTTTGAGTTTTTAGAGACTATTGTTCTTTGAATATGATTATATTAAGGTATAAAGTATCATGAAAAAGGACACTATATCAGGTGTTAAAGTAATCACTATTTAAAGTTTTCAAATGTTATTTTTTTCTTTTTCCTTCTATAAATGCTATATATAGTAAATTCATTGGCATGATACAAGGGTGTTGCCATAAACGCCTCGAAGTTACAGACTTAACCTAGGGTTAAATTAAGAAGAAAACAGGACAAATGGGTCAAACAAGTTGAAAGCCACTCAAAGTTTGTTCAAATGCATTAATACCTGTGATTTGTATAAATCACTTTCTGTAAGCATATTTAGCAGCATCATCTATCCCATATATTCCTAAACATAAAGAAATGTGTAGGCCCCCAATTGACTAATGACCCATTTGACTCATTAATTGACCCGTCCATTTTGCCACCTATGGTCTCTTTTGCATAATTGCTGAGTTGATTTGATAGATATGGTTTTACAAGTTAGTTGTTGTGTCTGAAATGCAGAAGGGAAGCATCTTAAACGTTTTGCGGAGAACAACAACCTCCAGAATGCAAGCAACAATAGCTCTAGAGGATGCAAAGGCGTGGTCTGCAGTTATGGTTGAGGGTTTGGAAGGATTGGTCTGAGATATTTGGCCTATATTTGTTTTCAATTATTCTCTGAAGCTTGGTGAAAATGTTGCAAACTTTAGGCCGGAGCTTGGTATTTAGTAATGCAGTCCTTACCCGTCTCACCGAAGGCTTATTGATATGCAGGTGAGTGTTACACTTATCTTTGTTATTCTACTTAGGTTGATCAATATTTGCATTGACAGATTTGAACAATTGACATAATGATTAAGTTTGAATAGCTATTAGTGTCTTTTGTAGAGCAGACCCTGCTTCACAAACAAAAACCTACAGGACCAATTGAAAAGATTTGTAAAATTTATTGAAAATATACAAGTGGCTATAATTTCACTATTCAAAAATCTTAAGTTGAGAGATTTCAAACGAAGTACATATGATCTTTTGGCTCATTTCTCAAACAAAGATCATAAGTTTATTTAAATGAAAAAAGGTATTTAAAAATGTAGTAGTTTTTTCAATGCTGAGATGTTCTATTTATATTAAGAGTTCACTGTTATGTACATGTAGAAAGCAAAGATTTGATAATGAGAAAGGACTTGAAAGTTACTACGAGAGCAATGGTCGAGGAACTGAAAGTGATCGGAAATAATACACCCAAAAAAGGTGATGTAGCTGTGTTCACAGAGGTAATATGGTCCATGGTTTATTGTGTAGAAGCCCGATGCTCCTCTTCATGGGTGGTGGCATGGGTGCCGGAAAGAGCACTGTTGTAAAAGAAATCCTTAAAGAGTATGTAATGTTCACTCTTCGAGCGTTAAACGAAGGGAGAGATGTGATCATGGATGCGACATAATTTTGGGAACCATTTGTGGAACAAACAATTGCAATGGCAAGAAGTATTTATTAACATCTTCATCTCAGCTGAAAATTATTGGGACGGTCTAAGATGAAGATGATTTTAAAGTGAATAAGCTTTACAGGAGATGCTTGGTGGTGTTTATGATCTCCTTCCAAAGTTGCATATGACTATACATTTACCCCCTATATGTGGCCACTCTTTTTAAGCTACTGTGTAAGTCAACAAAACTAAATAATTATTATCAATTCAAGCCTCTTCCTATTCTTTAAGACTCATGTACACGGGCTTTTAAAAGAAAGTTGATAAATCTATCAGTTATAAGGTTAACAAATTTTACCATTAAACTATGTTATAGGTGTGCAAAAAACTTCTTACATAGCCTAACCTTTAATCAGCCAAAATATATCACAACAACCAAACCTATTGTCATGATTAATCAATTAGCCAAAGTTACCTTTTCGAAAAGTAAAACTTTTGTATTTTAATCGATGATAATACTAATAATTTTTTTTAGTAAAAACCCCGTGCGTGCACGGGTATTATAACTAGTTTTAGTGGTGTGCATATAACCTCCCATATCGAAAATGTACTTTCAAATTTATTAAATTGTTAATAATATTCCTAATTATTAAATGCGAATGAACTAAAATATTAACTTCTTTCTTCCTATAGTTATTTTATTTATTTTTTATTTTTTTTAATTCAAAATCCCATTAATGAACACATGAATCCCACGTTACTTTTACATTGCCTCAAACTTGAAATCCAATGAACGAACCGATTTCCGGAGGAGGATCCTCTAAAGTAACTTTAGTGAAGTTGGGGAAGTGTGAGCTATTGGATTTGATCAAATGGCTCAAATCAAAAGAAGTTCTTTTGACTTGAGCCACTGGATTAAATCCAATGATATACATGTACACACTACACACACATACATAAGGCCCATTTAAGAAAATAAAATCCAGCCCAATTTTAACCTTAAAAATTTGGTCCCGACCTGTTGATGTTGCCTGCGTAACAACACATTTTATTGTATACAATAAGCTTTTAAAGTAATACGGAGTATATACATATCAAACTACAGTTAAAAAATTAAGTTTGTACATTAGAGTTTAAAATACTATATGGGTTATGTATATCATTGAAACGTAGATATCTTTTTTGGTTAATGTTGTTATGTCAATAGGGCTTATTTTGCGCAAGGCTTCTGAAATTCACGGGACAGCCTTTGCCAGAAGAAAACTTATATGAGGCAGAGCTCAAAAAATCATACGTAGTTAAAATTGTAAAATTTTGATAATTTAATACAAAGTGCACACCTTCTTTTAAATTTGGTGCACACCCAACTTAAAATTTGATGCACGCTCTACTTAACGAACTGGCCAATTTTGAGAAATGTTTTTCTAAAAATACATACCTTATAATTGATGTCTTCGTCCGCCACCACCTATTGTGGTCGAACAATGGATTTCAATTAAATTACGACCCATTATTTATTATAGGGCGAAGAAAATGAACTAACTTATCATTTTTTTTTCTTTTGTTGGATAGCCATCTATATATTTTTTTCGAGTTATATACATCTCACTTTTGAATCTGTTTATTGTGTGTATTTTATGGTCATTTTACCTTTTCACTTATCAACACTCCTATTAACAGGAGATAAATAAAATGGTCACAAGAAACACACAACAAACGGAATTCAAAATTATGATGCATACAATAAAATAAATAAATATAATTACACAACAAAACAAAATATGACAAGTTTTATGGGCAAATAGCACAAAAAGGTACCAAATTTAGGGTCCATTTCCAATCAAGGTACTATTCTTTTTTTCTTGCATAAAAAGGTACCCAACAAATTTTTTTTGGCGGATTTGGGTTTTTTACTAACGTTACTAGGCTTGGTCACAAAGACACAAGACTTCCCGTACAAACAAATGAATGAAAAGATTGTTTGTTTATCAATCAAGCCCTAACCTAACCTAGAGACTCAATTGTAATATAAAGGGTAGAAGAAGACCCTCGACACAATCACAAGAGTGGATTAGGTTCTTGTGATTCTTCCCTTGCAAAGAAGATGTGTTCTTTCAAAGATGTTAGAATGATAATCAAGAACACAAGATTAGAGATACAGAGAATTGAGAGTGTTTAGAGAGAAACAATATAGAGAGAAATACAAGAGGCAAGGCATGGTATTTATAGGCAAAACCCAAAACTTGGGAAAATTTACCGAGGCCGGCGCGTTACCCGCGCGTCAACGCGCGGGCAGTGCGCCAGGCTTCTGTAACATTTTCCCAAAATCTTGGGTTTTGATCTTATAAATACCTTACCTTACTAAACCCCCAATTGTACTTCACACTAAACCTTAACATTAATCAATCTAAGGTTTACCAACTCAAATAACCAATTTGAAAAATATTTTGTGAAGTAGATAAAGAGAAAAACAAATTACCAAGGGTGAGAAGTGTAGACAGGGTAATTTGGAAGGGGTGTAAATGTAATTCCTCACATGGCATAAGTGAGAAGAGAATATGCCATGGAATATTCCACAAGGGAAGGGTTAAGGTGTAACTATGGTTAGGTTTAAAGGTTTAGAAGGTTAACCATGGTTAAGTGTGAAATGGGTTAAGTGTAGAGGGTTAACCATGGTTGGATGTGTGTGTGGTAAACCAAGGTTGGGTTAGGAATTATCACTTCTAAAAATTTTCACAATTTTTTTAAATTGATTTTTGATCAAATTAAAAAAGGCATAAACACAATCAAACATTTCAGTTTTAGCCTTAATCAAGTACACCCGAACAGCTCTGGTGTAATCATCAACAATGGTCAAAAAAATACATATATCCTTCTTTACTAGTAACCCTATAGGGTCCCCACAGATCAAGATGGACAAGGTCTGCAAGCATAGAAGTTTTATGCTCACTCAAAGGAAAAGGTTCTCTGGTTTGTTTAGCCTTTTGACAAATTTCACAAACTTCAACATTATTTTTATTATCAAACTTAAGATCTTTGTTTAAAACTTTTAAGACTTGGTCAGAAGGATGACCAAGCCTGCAATGCCACAAGTGTTTAGACAAACCAGAAAAAGGAAAAAATTGGTCTTTAGTACACAAATTACCTTCAGTTTTATCAAAAAAGTATAATCCATCAGACTGTCTACCAGTCCCCAGAAGTTTCACATCCCTCAAACCCTGAGATAACACATAGCACTTAGACTCATCAAATGCAATGACAAACTTGCTGTCTCTAGCAATCTTATGAACAGACATAAGACTCACACAATATTCTGGAACAACAAGCACATCATACAGAATTAAATTTTTGGTTAGGACCATATTTCCAACTTTTGTAATTAAAGCCTCAGTTCCATTAGGATGTGAGACTTTAATTCCAAGTTTGGAAATATCTAGTACATTAACCAAAAACTTATCAGTGTATGTTAGATGCTGATTTGCTCCAGAATCAACAATAATACCAGTTGCAATAAGTGCAGACCTGGCCTTACTGTTGTTGCAAAAAAATCTTTGGAAATTTTGATTAAAAAACTTGCTGTTGTTAAAAACAATACCTGCCATATTGGCATGTACACCTTTGCCTTTTTCATCATCATTAACAAAAGTATCTTTGATAAGAGATAAAAGTTTAGAAATCTATTCATCTGAAAGGTTTGAAAGAGAGCTAGATCCAACAGAGTTGTTGTTCTTTATAAATATTTTGTTAAAGTTTTGAGCACCCTGGTTGGAATTAGTTCCAGTATAACCATTTCTTTTTCCAAAATTAGGAGGATATCCAATCAACTTAAAACATCTATCTTCAGTATGCCCATTAAAACCACAATGCTCACAGATAAGAGTAGAACCTCCAGCAGCTCTACTATTCCCACTATTATTAGTCCTGGAGGTATTATTAGGTCTGAAAGAATTCCCAGAGGTTTGGGGCCTCTGTGAATTCCCTCTATTGGGTACATTGGAATGAAACACAGAGGACTGAGATCTTTGAGAGACCCCTGTCCCTGATGAACCAGNATTGTAAGGTCACAAAACCACGCATCACAAAGGCCCCTTTAACATCAGGCAATGGGTCTCTAGACAAGATATTGCTTCTAATTTGCATATAAGAATCATCAAGTCCCATTAAGAATTGCATTAATTTCATTAACTGATTATGTTTCTTAAAATCATCAACAGCATGGCAAGTACATCTAGGCAGTTTAACAAGAGCATCAAATTGTTTCCACAAAGTACTAAGCTTGTTAAAGTATTTAGCAATAGAAGAGCCATTTTGAGATAAAGAATTGATTTTATGATGCAAATTAAAGGTGACAGAACCATCAACTCTATCAAATGTTTCTTTTAATTCAGTCCAAACATCAGAGGCTCTTTTAGAGAAAATTTGTCCAAGAAACAATTCCTCAGAAATTGAATTTAAGATCCAACCTAAAACAATAGCATTAACCCTGTCCCATTGTCTTCCTAACACATCATCAGTATTAGACCTTCTACAAGAACCATCTATAAAACCAGTTTTATTTTTACCTTCAAGAGCTAAGAGCATAGCACAAGACCACACATTATAATTTTCAGTTCCTTTCAATTTTATAGGTATAACAGTTAATGTAGCAGAATCATTAGGATGTAAGTGTAGAGGATGACTGATATCAAGTTTACTAATAGGAATAACAGGTAAAGCATCAGGCAGGTGGACTACTATTATGCAAAGACATAAAGAAACAAGCAAGCACTTAACAACAAAATTAAACAGATAAGTAAGAAGGGAAGAAAGAAGTTCCCAGGCTTCCGTACCACTCAAGGTGGCAGGTCAAGGGCTTTATCTACTAGCAAGCAAGAACAAAAATAACCAGCACCAACCAATCAACTTCAACAATCTCTCACATCCTACTCCCCATCAATCTAAACAAGATAAAATAAATTGCAAGAAAATTAAAGGCGTGAGAGGTGTTACAGAGTACGCAAAGCAAAGCAGCAGCGTAACCAAACCTACTACACCCTAGATTCACTTAGTCTAGGGATATAGCAGATATACACAGCGAACCCAGATCCACCAACCAAGATCCACCAAACCCTAATTTTTAAATTAGGGCAAATCACCAGAACCACTTACAATCGAAGCAGATATCACCAAATCTATCGATTAAGGAACTTAATCGACCTCTGGAACCTTTAAATTGTAAAAGCCCCAAATTACCCAAACCCTAATTTATTTAAAAAAAATTCAGAGCAACCTAGCTCTGATACCATGTAAGAAAACTGAATTTAACTACTTAGATTAATAAAGAAAATGTTTTACAATACCAACTGTTCTCAAACAGTTTAAACAACCCTTGATCTCAATCAGGAAATGTAAAGTAAAATACAAATGAAAGTTGTGAATGTTTGGGATGATCCCCAAGAGAATGAACAGAGCAGCAATATATAGAGAGACCAAAGCTTAGGCCGTTTTTCATGGATGAGACAGGAAAACGGCTACACACAGAAGATAACAAAAGGCTCCAACGGGTGAATGAGTCAACCCTAGCATATATCTTACATCTTTTCCACAATGCTCCCTTNCAAAACAAAGTACACAGGAATGAATAATGTTTTGTGGTGATACCAAAGGAGATCAGATAGCTGATATATATAGAGAGACATGATCAAGGGTCGTTTTCCAGTAATGAGACAAGGAAAACGGCTTCAATAGCAGAAACAACAAAACAACACTAACGGGAGAGGAGATTCAACCCTTAGTGTATATCTTCACACTTCTACACTTCAGCCCCTCCAACTTTTCTTTATTAGCTTTTGCCCACAAACATTCAATATAGCTTAAACCTGAAAAGTAAACATGGCAATATTAGTCCCTCAACTTTTATCCAGGCCAAAATACATTTCAACAAGTACAAAGAAGAATCTATTTAAGCGCACACACAATATCCGTCCAACGCTACATTGTTTATTAACCAAGTTTACAACATTAGTACAAAGAAGAATCTATTTATAAAGATGAAGGGGTACAATTAATCTCTATGGAATTTGAATTGCATATGATTGAATTACATCAATCTTTGCCTAAGTATTGTATCCACATTTTCTATCTCGCTGTCTTGATAGAGTGTGATTGTATGTAGTGGTTGTGACATCAAACGACAATAATATTGAGTTAGCGTTTTATGTTGGAAGTAGCTCATATTACAATATTATTAAGCATGGCGTCTTTTTGTTATGAACATTTTGTAGCCAAGTTAGTGGTATTAAAATATCTTTAAGTCATGACATTCGTTATTGATTTAAATTTGTCCCCAAAACGTCAATTTTACTACTTTAAGATGGTGTGTCTGTTTGGAATCCATGTATAGCAAACAAGTACTAACATACAAGGTTGTATATATCACAATCACAATACGTGTGTAACTTGCTGACAAACGATTTATTTTGCTTTTATGTCCATTAACAACGTTTCCCTTTTCTATTTTAGAATGTAGCAAAATGAAATAAGACAAAATATTAGCTGAATGATATTCCTATATATATATATGCATGCACAGAAATATGCTATACATATATTGTATTTATTATTCTTTTCATTTGAGGTTTGTGGATCTATCATTTTCGAACTTCCTTAGAAAATTTCTACTTTCATATTGTACGTTGCTTCATTAGACGTTTTAGATGTATTTTGGTGTTTTTTGTATTGCCATGGTCTAGTAACAATGAGGGTTTTGCTAAGATAATGGCTACGTTTAAACTATGTAGTTAAAATTATAATCGACAGACCTGGCTTAATAGTCTTGTAACTTATTTTTTTTTTACTAAGATCTCATACATAATTACATCAACAGAGCAGGTTACAGAAACAGTGAAATAAATACTCATAACTCAGTCGTCTAGTGGAGAATGGAGATAACAAAGTTTTCGGTACGTCTACCAATGTCAGTTGATATATACTTCTGACCACGTCATAAAAGCATGACCTACAAAATGAGTTGACAAACTCCGTCCCATAATTATTGTCCAGTATTAAATTTTTAATTTTTTATTTTGCAACTTTTACTTTAAATATCTTTATTTGTGTTATATAATATTTGATTAAAATTATAGTAATGAAAATACATTTAAAACTCAATATATAACACAAATCAAAATATTTAAGGTTAAAGTTGAAAACTAAAAACTTTAAAAGTCAACACCGGACAATAATTATGGAACGGATGGAGTATACAATAAATGTTGGCTTTTAAAACAAAATAAACATGCCATCTAGGTTATGTCTTTTTCTTCAACTCGTTATCTATGGGCATCGGATTCATGTTGGTGCCTGGTGGTATGCCGTATCTAATATACCACTATGTTAGGTCATGGCTAACCACTATAATTTATTCGAGGTCTCCGATATCATGTAGAAAACAACGAACAAACTAATTTGCACATCAATAGTAATAGATTTGTACATATATTGAAAGTTTAAATAGAGAAGTAACAAGTAACCCAATAGCTAAATGGGCTAGTGGGCTAAACAAAACAGGCCTAATAGCAGAGTGGATGTTTGAATGTTTGATGTTGATTTTTAAGTTCTTGATGATATTGTTTTAGGGATTTAGGGGTTTTTATTGGTTAGGATGAGTTTTGTGTTTTGGCTGCATGAAAAAGTGTAAAAAGAAAATAGAACAATCAAATGTCGGTTTTCCATAGGGCGTCTTTGGTTCGGTTTTCTCAAGGGCTTTTGGTTCGGTCAGTCCGGGTTTTAGACAGTTTTGGTCATTTTTGCGCCGAACCGACCCGAGACCCTAAACCCTATAAACCAACAACCGAGACTGAACTGATGTTCCTTCGGTTCATATCAAGTCGTGTCTGTTAGTGTATTATTATTAGTCTATGTAATAGACTAATAATAATACACTAACAGTTTCGGTTTGGTCGGGTTTCTCGGTCCGGTCGGGTTTTCGGTCTTCCATGCTCAGCCCTATTAGGAACTACTAAGGTCTCTAGCTTCCATGGACAAAGCATCAATTACTAAGATTTAACAGGAACATGCACTTGTGCAATCCATGAGTAAAAGTGTTTGGAATTGCTAAGCTTGACGTGCTTATCTCTATTCTCTACTATATATAAAGAGAAAATCATTTTTTTTTAACTTAAAAATGAGTAAAGTTTAATTACCAATATACTTTTAACGATAACAACGCCCATCATTAAATTAATAGTTTAAATATATTTTATTTCTTAAATTTTTATCATTTTTCGTTTTTAACCCATATAATTTTTTTTTCCTCAGAATAACTACATATTGAACTTTTAATTGTTGTATCAAGGGTCACACCAAAATCATAAATTGACAAATATAATTATTTGAGGTTATACACCGTCGCCATGTGCATGTATTCTAGTGGTTAAAATAGATGAAATAGATGTCAACATGCTTTTTAGGACAGAGTTTTATTTAAACAACTGACCTATATAATTCAAAACAAGATAACAACTTAGTTATAGATAAACAATATATACAAAAGCACTATTTAAAAGGGATGTTTTGAGTAAATATATTTACGTGTTATATGCTTAACTTTCTATGTAATTTTTTTTTATTGGATTCACTAGTTATAATACATGTGCACGCACAGGGTTTTTAAAATTTTGTTTTGATTATGTATTATTATCGATTAAGAAATGAATCACTTAATATGTTTCAATTAGTTAAACTTGGTGGATTAAAAATAAAAAATCATATGTATATATGTTATAATCTACCTATTATTTTAGGAGAATACTTTTGGATTAAAAATTAGAGTTTATTATTCAAGCCAAATCACACAATTATACTTGACTTGCATGAGATGTTAGTGAAATATGCAGTTCGCAGTATAGTAACGTAATAACCTGATTAAAAACTACATATTCTTGCTTAATAATTCTCATGTACATACTTTAATTCCTTTACAATGGCCAATTATTACGTTGTTTTATATTATTATTATTATTATTATTATTATTATTATTATTATTATTATTATTATTATTATTATAATTATTATTATTATTATTATTATTATTATGAAACATCACGTTAATGAATAAAGTTAAGTTATCACCTACGTAGTTTTTCTTTTTCTTTTTTTATTTAGGAGGTGATTGTTATCATATAAGGATTGTGATGCGCGATTTATTATTATTATTATTATTATTATTATTATTATTATTATTATTATTATTATTATTATTATTATTATTATTATTATTATTATTATTATTATTATTTTTAAATTTAAGGAAAACACCTTCTAAATTAAACAATGACTATTTAACTTTTTTTTTTTTTTTTTTTTTTGGGAAGATAATGGGGGTTATAGAGTGGCGCAATGAAACCCGAACATAGTCCGAGCAATTTGAGGTCCTAAGTATAAACAGAGCAGTATACAGGGAAGTGTTTGATACTTGCAACGGTTCTCACTGTTGGTGTTTTCGATAACAGCCAGCCGGGACAAGGGTGCACGTCCGTTCCAGACCGAACGCACATGGACCAGAAAAGTACCGTCGTCATGTCGACCGGGATAAATATAATACACGTCGACATGACGACGGATGGCCCCAAAAATTCGGAAAACGGGAGTGGCGTCCGATGTAGTAGTGTAGTTTTAAGACTTTCATCCATTAATATATTTTTTTTAAAAATAGTGACTCATGTTATTCTAATTTCAAAAGTTAATTTAGGCGTAATACGAGTTTGAATATTAATATATGAGCTAAATTATCATTACGGGAATTAAATAGTCAATAGTAGCATGAGTTACTATGTGCATGAAAATAAATATAAAACGTAATTCTATTTTAACACGCTCATAAATTGTTATTTAAGAATTTTATATATTAATATCCATCAAGAAACATTTTAGAAACTTTACGGAGCATATTTAATTTTATTAAGCTTTTGTATTAAGTGTGCTACTAAACTCGCATATTTTTTACAACCCTGATATCGATAGATAACATTAACAATAACATACACATCAACACTCACATGTCTGTCCAGTTAACAATGTTATACAAAAAAAA
>LBNU01000173.1:175232-193535 GCA_014162995.1 Artemisia annua
TTTTTAAATATAACTCATGAAAATAATCTCCTCGTAACTTACTCACGCTCAAACACTTGAACGAAGTCTCGTTACGCAAAACCGCAAAAACATCAAAACTACACAATTCATTTCCACACCACAAAGGTGTTAAAAATGAATTTACCAAACTCACACTACTCAAATCACTTCAATAACCTCACACGCAAAGGGATTTAGTTCCATATTCCTACCAATCATAACTATATCATACATATCTCACACATATATCACATGAAACACTTAATTCACACCAACCAAAGTTAAACGACTAGAGACTATTAGTCAAACTAATCTGCTAAAATCACGGTTGTCACACGAACGGATTGAAATCATCAGCCGCCAACCCTAATCGGACGTTTCTTGGTTCTTTAGCAAATTCCGTTTTATCACCGCTGTCAAACTTCCGCCATGCTTCACCATCAACCGGGTGTTGCATCATACCGGGTTCCGTAGACTTTCCAGTAGCATGCCAAGTCATATGTTTTGCGGTGTGAATAGACTTGTACAAACATTGTAGTCTAGGAATGATAGGAAAGTAACGCAACACCTTGTTAGGAACTTTCTTCCCCGTTGTGTTCTTGTCTTTCCATCTACACGTGTTACAGACCGGACAATACTCCAAATCTTTGGCCTCATCTCCCCGATATAAAAAGCAATCATTTTCACAAGCATGTATCGACTCATACCCTAACTCGACCTTTTTAAATGTCTTTTTTATGGCAGAGTATGATGGTGGGAGATTGTAACCTAACCTGGGAGGAAATACCTCCTGGAGAAATTTTAGCGTATTGTTAAATGAAGTATCACTCCATTTACCGCTGACCTTGAGGTGCGTAAACTTTGACATAAAATCCAAGGTTTTCATAAAGTCACAACTCGGGTAAAGAGGCTGGTTGGAACTGGCAAGTAACTCTTCATACTCGTTACGTACAGGAGGTGCCGTTGCTTGAGTAGGCTCGTTACTTGTCTCGCCAATATTTGGAGGTGTTGGCTCATTTTGTTCATTATTTGGAGGAATATCAAAAATATCATTAAGGCACGCACGCATGTCACTCACCTCACATTGTGTTGTGTTATCTTCTATAGGCGCAGGATCTGGTTCACCGTGTTCGCGCCATTGTGTATAAGTTGGATCCCACCCATTATTGCCTATGTGTGTTTTAAGCAACTCGAGAGATACCCAGGGAACATTACAACACAAACGACATGGACATTTTATGTTTCCGTAACTATTCAATAACGGCTTGCAATGTTCAATGAATGCGGCAAGACCATCAAAAAACTCTCTTGAACAACGAGATAAAGTGGTCCAACGCTTATCAAGTATCATAACTGCATTATGTTTTGTTCAACACATAATTATTAGACATTCAAAAGATTCGACACATAAACACATTTAACCGTGGAATTATTACGAGTTGTTTTGTTCACCTAGTGCAACTATGGAAGGCAATCCTAACCCACTCTTTGAATGATTCGTCTCATATATGAATGCGTATAACTGATTTACTATTTGAGAAAATTTCGGCAGCATTTCCCCTCAACTCCCCAAATATGTACATTAAAGACATATTCGCAGGAGTAGAGGAGAAATACTGTCGAAATCATCTCAAATAGTAGATCAATTATACGCATCCATATCCTAGATGAGACAAAACATTCAAAAAGCAGTCCCAAACAGGGGACTTTCCGAAATTAATTTCTAATAAATTAATTCCGGACGGGTTTTCTATAGGATGATTAACTTCGGACGAGGAATTTCCGAAATTAATCACTAAAATCCTAAAACATTCACAAAAGTCTAACAATAACACACAAAGCATATATTTTAAGTTAAACAATTAGTAGCATATATTGTAAGTTAAACAATTAATAGATTATAAACAATTGTTTGGTTTTCGGCTTATGTTTCATAAGCTTATTTTTTGTGACTTATTTTTGAAACTATTTGGTTTATATAAGTTTATCATGTCATGATAAGCTTATGTAAGAGAAAAAGTTTCAAAATAAGCCATAAAAATTTAGCTTAAGATACAATCGCTGAGAACCAAACAAGCCATAAGCACGTTATATAAGCCGAAACAAACACACTCTAAAATCACACTATTTTTTTTTTCTTTCTTTTACTATTTTATTTTGCCAAACTATTTTTTTTAGTTACTAACCAAACTATTTTTGTTTATATAGTTACTAAGTAAACTATTTTTTTTCTTTCTTTTACTAGTTTATTTTGCCATAACTACTAACCAAACGCTATGTTACTAAACTACTAACCAAACGCAAGCACTAAACTACTAACAAAACTATACATACGGCTGNCCTTGAACATCCACTATCTGAAATTCCTTGATCTGACCTTTTTGCCCTTGGATGTTTCTACACATAGAAAGAAAGAAGTTAGTTTCTTTTGGATACCCAAGCCATGATTGACTTGGATCTGCCTCGTGTATCAATATAGTTAAATCTATCAAAGGTCATTGATACACCATTGGGATTGGTTGTAGTGTTTATTCCTTTAGGTTTCCATTCCCAAGGTGCTGAGGCCTTTACAGCATTTCCCATGTTCCCCTTTTTCTTATTCACAACATTAACAGTTGAAATTTTTGAAGTAGCAGTGGAAACTGCTTGTGTAGATTTTGGCATCCACTGTTGTTTAGGTTGAGCCTTTTTGTTGTAAAAAGAACTTTTATCTGTTTGTGCAAATTTAACAAAAGTAGTTTTTGGCTTTGCACTTGAAACAAATGACTTAGTAAAAGCAGTGTTAGCAGTTTTAGCAGTGGAAAAACTTTGAGGTCCACTTTTCAAAAGTACTGCTCTTGGGATCATGTTGCTGTGTGAATTAGAGTGAGTTTTATTATGAAACTTGTTTGTGGTCACCCTATTCTTCCCATAAAATTCCCTTCTCCCACCATTAGAACCACATTTAGCATGTAAATGATTAAAACTACCACAAGTATAACATGCCTTGTTGTTCATCACAAAATCACTACCTAGTTGTTGAGATTTAACATGATTCCAACTCCTCTGGTTACCCCTAGGAGTTGATGACCTTTTTCTATACATCTCAGCATACTTTACAGTTTGTCTAGGTTTGTTTACTTGTTTCCTAGCTTCTTCTGTATTAGTATTAACAACTTGTGGGATGGGCTTCTCAACACTGTTTTTAACATTTTCATCTATAACAGATGAATCACTAGCACTCTCAAAAACATCAGTGTCCTGCTTAATCTCTACCTCACTTTTAACAAACTTGGGAGGGCCATATTCAAGTATAGGTTCTTGAAAATCTTCTATGCCTGTATGTGCTAAATCTATGCCTGGAGGTGCTGGAACACCTCTAAGTGGTGGAGGTACAGTGTTGTATCCTAAACCAGACTTAGCCTTATTAGTTATTTGAGCATCCCAAATCTTTTCAATAGACTTAGATTGATAAAACAAGGTGTCAACAGATAAATTTACATTTTCATTCACCTTTTTAAGTCTTTCAACCTCTTCTTTCAAAGCCTCATTTACTGCTATCTTATGATCTAACTCTCTTTTAATGACAATCATATCATCACTGAATTTAGATTCATTTTCCCTATAATGCTCTAGTTGTTTTTCTAACACAGATATGCCTCTCCTAAGATTTGACACAGTATAATTAGCAGCAAACAACTCTGTTCTTTGACTCTCACATAATTCATTAAGCCTTTCACATTCTCTAGTTGCCCTACATGTTTTAGAACAATTTTCAAAATTTTGTACCTCAGAGTCAGAGAGAGCCATGAGAGCATGTTCTGTAGCAATGAAACCAGCTTCTGTAGATTGGTCTTCATCAACATCAGCCATGAAACTCCAATCATAGCTTACACCATCAATTGCCAACATTGCCTTTGGTTCTTCCACTGTTGGCTCTTTCTTCTGCTTATACCAAGTGGATCTGTTATCCTGCTTCCTTGGTCTTCTGCATTCCCTAGCAAAATGTCCCAACTTGTGACAGTTGAAACACTCCACTTTCTTCTTATCAAACCCTGCAGTTTCACTTCCATTAATGTGGATTGGCTTGCCAGTCTTCTTGAAAAACTTCCTAGCTCTCATGCTAAGAAGAGCTATTTGCCATTTTATGTCCATCTCTTCTAAGTCATCATCATCAATTTGCTCTATGTCTTCATGAGTCAATATAGAGCCATTCACTTGAGTAGAGATGAATGCATAAAAGGTGGGATCACCTATACCAGCAACCTTCTTTTTAGAACCTGCAGTGGTAACAAGAGCATTACCAGTGAAAACAGTTGAACCAGCAGTGGCAAATTCATCATCACTATCAGCTTCACTGTCATCAGTGTCAATTGAAGTTGACATCAATGCCAAGCTACTTGAACTTGAACCTAGCTTTCCTGCCTTCTTTAACCTTTGCTCAATTAGCTTGAAATTATTATATAGGTCATTGAGCTTCATAGTTTCAATTTCAGGTTTGTTTTCCCAAACTGTAACATTAGTGTGAAACTCAGCAGGCAAACTTCTTAGAAACTTCAAGTTGAGGTCTTCCCTTTCCACCTCAATTCCAAACACAGTCAATTGAGTAACCAATTTCTGTAGTTTGGTGAATATGCTGTCAAGAGATTCATTGCTTGAAGCAGAGAAATTTTCATAGCTTTGCTTCAACAATGTCTTCTGTGTCTTCTTAGTAGCATCATTGCCACCAAACACTGAACAGATCTCTTCAAAAAGTTCTTTTGCTGTTTTGAACTTTGTGAATGCTATTATTTGATCTTTTGGAAGAGTCATAAGCAATGAACTTCTGGCTTTCAGATCATTCTTTCTTTGGGTCCTTTCATCTGTTGTAGTAGGCACAGAAACTGTTGTAACATCTTTGTCTCCAATCTTCTCAGTCTTTGATTGAGGTTTGAAGGAATCACCATTTAAGATGACTTCCCACAAAGCATAGTCTGACATAAGAAAGTATTGCTCTATCATGATCCTCCACATCTCAAACTCATTAAGTTTGAGTTTGGGAAGTCTTGGAACATTTGACTGATTGTTTTCCATCTCCATCTTTGAGTGAGTGAGTTAAGCTTCTTCTTGGATCTTCTAAATCAAAGTATCAGAACCTGGCTCTGATACCACTTGATGGATCTAAACACACACCTTGTGTTGTTGATACTTTGAGTAATATTATTAAGCACGCGGAATTTACTTAACAACACTTAGAAGACAGTTTATATGATGTATTGTGAGTGAGTATAGTTGTATGTAACACAAAGCTTCAATATTATTAATGATAATAATACGAGTGATCTTAGCTATCACTAGGGTTACACCTTGAAGCTCTCTAGAATAATTCATACCTTAGACAATGACCTAGGATCTCCTTTTATAGACCAAGGAGTCCTTTACAAGATAAGTATTAAGCTATCTAAATAGAATATACACAAGATCTATTCTATACTTATCTATACACGAATACATGAGTTATCTAATAAGCAGTGGTAACTATATATATATTAGCAGTGGTAATGAGTTTCCACTGCCAGTGCATTCTTCAGCAGTGTCTTCCACAAGCCTATCAGTGGTAACTGTTAGCTTTATTCCCAACAAGAAACATCAAATCCATTAAGTCTTCATAAAGATTGCTAGGGACTAGCAATATTTTAGTGTGGGGGATTGATGAGTGTGTAAATACTCATCATTTTTGTATCATCTGAACTGCCAAAACATCCAAAAACACCCAAATATGCATCAAAATACTGAAAATATCCCAGGGTTGTGTTTTATATGTTTTAGATGCAAAATGTTTGAAAACAAATGAAAAACGAACAAAGTTTGCACAATTGGCAGTTTCAGTCCCTCAACTTTCAAAACTTGTCAAATCTAGTCCATGAGCATTAATATTGAAAGAAAAGTCAACCAAAGTCCTTAGAAAATCACAAGTTGTCATAATTAGTCCTTTGTTTCAAAAGTTTACAAGTTTAGTCCCTAAACTTTGCAAAAGTGTCAAAAATAGCCCCTGGGATTAAAATCTTTTGGAAAATAACAATTATGGTCCTTGTATTGTGAAACATTGGCAAAAATAGTCCTTGGGTGAAAAGTTTAATGAAATTACATAATTGGTCCCTCAAGTTTCAAAGTTGGCAGAAAAGGTCCCTAGAGAATCAAAAAGTGGAAAAGTCAACTAAAGACCTTATACTATTCACACTTGGCAAGAAATCACCCTTGGAATACTTTGGACAAGTTGGCAAATTAAACCCTTCAAAATTCAGAAAATTACACTTTTGGTCCCTATGTTAAATTTACAAACCAAACGGACCAAAATACTTTTATAAACCCCATAGTCCAAATCCATCCAAATCCAAAACAAACACATCCCCATCAGCCCACCCACTAATAATCCTAAACCCATCTCTGGCCCATTCTTTTTGATGGCCCAACAAAACAAGCCCACCCCCCACCTGTATTATAAACAAATCAACCAGACCCTGTTCCCACCACAACCCCTTCCCTCCCACCTTCACTCCCACTTGCTTCTGCAACCATCACCTCACCACCCCACCATCTCCATCCCATCTCCACCGCCCACTCCACTACACCTAACCCTCTCACCTTAGCAATAAATGCCACCCCCCCAATTGCTATAAATGTCCAAAACTCTCTCCCCACTTTTGGCGCCAAAACCATTTAAACAGTCAAGATCATCTCAAACCAATCCAAGGGCCAAGATTGAAGTGGGAAAGCTCAAGTGGACCTCAAGGAACCCTAATTTTGTGCTATAAATGGAAGAGGAGCAGAAGAGAAGAAGGGAGTCACTTAGTCTAATTTAGCTTATGTAAAACTCTTTGTAATTTTCAATTTCAGTAAAAATTCTAGTTTGTAACTTGTTTATCTCAATTAATATAAGTTCTTAAGTTCCTCATTTCAAGCTTTTGTATCATTTCAGTTTCAATTTGAAGGTTAAACTAAAATCTGTTTCAAGCTTTTTGATGTCATTACTGGTTCATAAGCTCACTTAAGTATCTAAACTACATAGGATAACAAGAAAATAAAAAGAAAAAAGAAAAAAAAAACACAACAGGGTACCAATGCATATGAGACAGGAAGCTAAGGAAGTTGCCAATAATGGAATGGCAAGATGGACTGTACCTAGCTTATCTTTGATAAGCTAGGAGCTTGTTGAGCTTAGAGATACCCTGGTTAAGCCAGAGGTCAAGGTTTCTAGTTCTTGCTTTTTAAATTTCAGTTTTTAAGAATTATTAGCATTATCTTTGATTGTTAGCTTTAAGTGTTCTATCTTGTTGATTCCTGCTTAATTGTGTTTAAATTAAGTTAGTATAAGTTTATTTATCAGATTCATGCATTAGAATCTCATTTTGCTTCTTTAACCTCATTTTCATATAAGTAAAGGTGTGTTTGGGATTGACTGTGATACTGTGTTCAAGTTTGAGATTGGTATTGTTTTTAGTGTATGCAAGTCAGTTAAGGTCACATTAACTCAAAACAACCATAAAACACAGGCTTCATTTGATAAAAAGTCAAAAATATCTTTGAACTTAACCCATTTGTTCTCTGTCAAAATTTTTGGTTCCATAATCATTCACTAGGTGCAAAAGTTGTTAACAAAACTCAAACCAGTTTCATTTTAACTATTAACAACATATTAAGTCACTTAGGACTTTAGAATCTCACCAAAGTCAACTTAGTTCAAAAATCTAAAAAGTCAAAATTCCACAGATAAAAGTTTTTGAATAAACTTGGTAATTTTCTCTAGTGTTTAATTTTAGATTTTAGACTTTAAGCTTTTTAGGTATTAATATTTGGTTGCTAAACTCCATTAAAATTTTTTTGCTTATTTTTCTTTCTTAGGTTAAACTGCTTATTTTTTGGCTTTTCTTTAGTACTTTTTCTAAAAACTCCCCTGTGCACAGACTAATCACTCACTTCCATAAGCTTCTGTAGTGCTTGTTAGCTTTTGCAAATTGGTATTTTTAGAAGTTCTCCTAGCTTACTTGTTGTGCATACCTTTGTTTTACCATTAAATGCTTATTTGTCTGCTTATCATGTGCTTAATGTTTGCTCAAAATTACCCTCTATACTGAGTCATCAGTATAGTGAATCCTTTTTCATAAACTCATAAAAAGCTTTTCATTTGGACTTAGGTTGTGAGATTTGGTTCTTTAAGAAGCTCATCCACCAGACTCTTAGGCTCAGAGCTTATTCCAAGCTTTTGAGATTATTTAGTAGGGTTGCACTTAGCCTAAACCTTGTCCCATTTTCTAATACCCTGTGCACTCAGTGCACTTGAGCCAAATTTCACAAGCTCTCCACAAGCTCAATAGTAATCCATAAGCTCTGCTTATTGGCTTATTTTGAAGCTTGCCAGGTCAACTTTTGAGATCAAGTCTCATTTTGGACCTTTGACCATTCCTGTGGACCCCACAAGGGCTGCAATATAGCATCTTTGCCTTGTTTGGTTCTGTGATGTTCATGGTATTGCTTGTTTCTGTGTTCTAGTGTATTTGGTATACAAGCTTGCTTGTTTTTGCTTGTTTTCTAGTTAACACAATTTGTTTTAGCTTAATTTGTCCTTGGTCCCATCTGTGTTGTTTGTTATAAGCTTATTTGATTCTCAAAAATCTCATTTTAGCTTTAATAACCTTCTGTGAGAATCAAGTGTTTCCATTTTGTTCATTTTCAAGTTATAGAAAAGTTGCTTTTAATTTTTCTTTTTAAATTTTAATTAAGTACTTATATGTTTTCTTATTTTTCTTAAATTCCTAGTATCTTAAAGTGTTTGTAGAATAATTTTCAGAATTTTCACTTTTCATTTAGTATTTATTAAAATTAATCACAGTTTAATTAATAATTAGTTAAAACTAGTAAATTAAATAGTTCTGTTAATTTTTGTTAAACAGTAGTACCTTTTTATATTTTTCCTAAGTTCCAAAAATATTTAGTATTTCTGGTAATTTTCCCATAATTTTTACTGTTCATCTTGTAATTTCTAGATTTAATTTTAAATTAATTAGTTTTAATTGAAAAACCAAAAATAAAATCCTCTACAGTTTAATTTTAATCTCTAGTACTTTTTTATATTTTTTCTAGGTTTTATAAATCATTTAGTATTTTTAGAAAATATTTTTATAATTATTACTGTTCATTTTCTATTATTCTAATTTAAATTAGTTTAAATAGTTTTAAATTAGTAATTAAGTAAATAATTAATAAAATAGTGTAATAATAGTTTTTATAACTTTTTATAATTTTTTTAGGTTCCTGTATTAGTTAATTAGTTTTATAAAATATTTCATAATTTTCTAAGTCATTTTTAGTATTATTAGTAATTTAAATTAGTTTAATTAGTAAAATTAGTAATTAATTAATATTAAATCCACAAAAAGACAAAAATACATATTTTCCATTTTTATATTTCTTTTAAGTCATTTTAGATTTTTAGAAATTAATTTTGCGATTTTATAATTTTAATTTGTAATATAACTCTTTTTAGATTACTTTAAATAGAATTTTAATTAAGTTTTAAATAGTTTTATTAAATAATTAATATTTAAATAATAAAATAATCAAAAAAATAATTTTCTTTTTAATTTAATTTTCTTTTAATTTTAAGTTTGTAAAAGTTGCATTTTCACCCCCTGTAGTTTGTTTTTGCATATTTCCACTTTTTCAGTACGCATTTACGTTTTTAGGATTATTTGTAATTCTGTATTTGTTAATACTGTTTCAATATCTTAATTCCAAGCAATCAGTAGTGTAAAATCAAATCAAAATCATTATCTGGTTACTATTCCCTAATCACTCATTCTCAAAACGTTTCAGAAACACAATTTCAATCTCGCTGGGACTTAACGACCCGTGAGTACACTGTGCTTTCAACGGATCGTAAATTGATCTCTCCTCTCTCAGATTTGACTTGTTGACCAAACCTGGTTAACTGGTTAGTTTGGGAGGAGTCATGCATCATACCGGGTTCCGTAGACTTTCCAGTAGCATGCCAAGTCATATGTTTTGCGGTGTGAATAGACTTGTACAAACGTTTTAGTCTAGGAATGATAGGAAAGTAACGCAACACCTTGTTAGGAACTTTCTTCCCCGTTGTGTTCTTGTATTTCCATCTACACGTGTTACAGACCGGACAATACTCCAAATCTTTGGCCTCATCCCCCCGATATAAAAAGCAATCATTTTCACAAGCATGTATCGACTCATACCCTAACCCGATCTTTTTAAATGTCTTTTTTATGGCAGAGTATGATGGTGGGAGATTGTAACCTAACCTGGGAGGAAATACCTCCTGGAGAAATTTTAGCGTATTGTTAAATGAAGTATCACTCCATTTACCGCTGACCTTGAGGTGCGTAAACCTTGACATAAAATCCAAGGTGGTCATAAAGTCACAACTCGGGTAAAGAGGCTGGTTGGAACTGGCAAGTAACTGTTCATACTCGTTACGTGCAGGAGGTGCCGTTGCTTGAGTAGGCTCGTTACTTGTCTCGCCAATATTTGGAGGTGTTGGCTCATTTTGTTCATTATTTGGAGGAATGTCAAAAATATCATTAAGGCACGCACGCATGTCACTCACCTCACATTGTGTTGTGTTATCTTCTATAGGCGCAGGATCTGGTTCACCGTGTTCGCGCCATTGTGTATAAGTTGGATCCCACCCATTATTGCCTATGTGTGTTTTAAGCAACTCGAGAGATACCCAGGGAACATTACAACACAAACGACATGGACATTTTATGTTTCCGTAACTATTCAATAACGGCTTGCAATGTTCAATGAATGCGGCAAGACCATCAAGAAACTCTCTTGAACAACGAGAAAAAGTGGTCCAACGCTTATCAAGTATCATAACTGCATTTTGTTTTGTTCAACACGTAATTATTAGACATTCAAAAGATTCGACACATAAACACATTTAACCGTGGAATTATTACGAGTTGTTTTGTTCACCTAGTGCAACTATGGAAGGCAATCCTAACCCACTCTTTGAATGATTCGTCTCATATATGAATGCGTATAACTGATTTACTATTTGAGAAAATTTCGGCAGCATTTCCCCTCAACTCCCCAAATATGTGCATTAAAGACATATTCGCAGGAGTAGAGGAGAAATAATGTCGAAATCATCTCAAATAGTAAATCAATTATACGCATCCCTATAGGATGATTAACTTCGGACGGGGAATTTTCGAAATTAATCACTAAAATCCTAAAACATTCATAAAAGTCTAACAATAGCATATATTTTAAGTTAAACAATTAATAGCATATATTTTAAGTTAAACAATTAATAGAATATAAACAATTGTTTGGTTTTCGGCTTATGTTTTATAAGTTTATGTAAAAACTATTTTGTTTATGAAACTATTTTTTTTATATAAGTTTATGTAAAAACTATTTTGTTTATTTTGAAACTTATTTTTTGTGACTTATTTTTGAAAATATTATGAAACATAAGCCGAAAACCAAACAATTAATAGAAAGATATCAAATATATCTAAGGGGTTGTGTGTTTAGGCGTATATAACGGGCTTATGGCTTATTTGGTTTTCGGCTTATGTTTCATAAGTTTATTTTTGTGACTTATTTTGAAACTATGTAAGGTAAAAAGTTTCAAAATAAGTCATAAAAATTTAGCTTATGAAACTTAAGCCGGAAACCCTAAAAATCATCTTAAACAATCCCATTCGCAACCTAATATACTAACCGCTCACATTTCACAAACATACCTAATATACTAACCGCTCACATTTCACAAACATACCTAATATACTAACCGCTTACCTAATATACTAACCTAATATATAAAAAATAAAACGGATATGAAAAAATTAACATACTGTCTCGGCTGTGGTCCTGTGGTCTTGGCTGCAGTCTCGGGCTCTCGGCTGTGGTCTCGGGCTGCAGTCTCGGGCTCGGGCTATCAAAAGTTCAAAAAAATACCACATTAACTGTTGACGGCGACATGTCGTCGGGATACCAAAAGTTCAAAAAAAATATAAAAAGATACCACGTTACCTGTATGGCTCGGCTCTCGGCTCTCGCTTCAATTCAATTCAAAAAAAAATCAAAAAAAATAAACATTAAAAATTGTACGTGCTTCAATTCAAGAAAGAAAAAGTGGGGAAGAAGGGGAAGAATTAAACATGAGAAGGGTTGAGAAAAGAATTAAACATGAGAAGTGGGGAAGGAGGAGGTGCACAGTGGTGCTAGTGTGTGGTGTTGGACTGTGGTGGTGGTGACTGTGGTGTTGGTGTGGTGGGGTACAATGTGGTGTTGGTGGTGGTGACTGTGGTGGTGGTGTTAGTGTCGAAGGTGGTGGTGTTGGTGTGGCCGGTGGTGTTGATTGTTCGCCGGTGAAGGGATAGATCGATTTTTTTTTTTTTTTTTTTTTTTTTTTTTTTTTTTTTTTTTTTTTTTTTTTTTTTCCTAAGTGTTTGGTTCAATAATTGAGACCAGATCTATTAGTATACTTTTTCTATTCCCGTCGACATGTCGACGGGATAGTAAAAACTATTTTGTCGTTTGTGGTTTGGCGGGACATATAAACTTTTGGGAAAATTTTGGAGCTTATATCCCCGTCGACATATCGACGGGATAATAAGTTTTATAAAAAATTTGATATTAATTACTTTAATATAATTTTTAAAAAATATTTATTATAAATACTTTTATAAAATAAAAAGAAAATATTAAAAAAAAGTTTTATAAAATTAATAAATTACTTTTTTATAACTAAAAAAAATTATTTATTATAAATATATACTTTTATAAAATTAATTACTAGTTAAGTTTAATATTAATTACTTTAATATAATATTTATTATAAATATTTTTATAAAATAAAAAGAAAATATTAAAAAATAGTTTTATAAAATTAATAAATTACTTTTATATAACATTTTTTTAGAAAAATAATTTTGAAATAATTAATTAGATAACCTCGAGATCGATCACAACCATTAGATAACCTCGAGATCACAACCATTAGATAACCTCGATATGGTTATACACGAGATATTAAACGAACGAGTCGAGATGATATGGTTATACACGAGATGTTCAACGAACGAGTCGAGATGCTATGGTTATACCAAAATTTTCCCACCTAATAACTTATCCTCACAATATAAACACACACACACACACACACACACAAAAAAAAAACTCATACTCATCTAACTAATAAAGACTCACACACACACACACTCATCTCACTCTCTCTCTCTCTCTCTCTCTCTATCTCTCTCTAGCAGTTTCTGTTAGGAATACGCTTTTTGTATAAGAAAGATTCGGTCACCCCAGATATGATTAAGCATTGTTTAGCTCGTAGTAGTTACAATAGTTAGTTAAACGTAGTTTAGAAGTAGATTAGTTCGCGGAAGAAGGACGGGTCTTTACCCACTGTATACCTGATCCGCAGCCCAAGTGGCACGCCCAAGTGGCAAAACTCATGTACATATAAATACCCTCTCCATCCTTGGAGAGGGTAAGCCTTCTCATAATCTCATTTCTTTTTGTTGGTTTTTCTCTCAAGGCTTCACATCTTTCTCTCTCTAACTTTCTCTCTCTACATTTCTTTCTTTCTTTCTTACATATAAACGATCCATACCACAAGTTAGATTCGTGTTTGTGAACTTATTTAGTATCCTACAATTGGTATCAGAGCGCCATGGTTACATCCTAGGGATTGTAGGACTTGTGGTGTATGGTTTGTTTTGGTTTCTACTAGTTTAGGGTGGTTTCTACTCATTTTGGAGCTTGTTCGTGGTGATTCTTGTGTTCTTTCTTGTACTTCTAGGATTAGAGGGGTTAGATTCATCTAGTTTATCAGTTGGTTGGACTAAATCTAACGTTTGTGAAGTGTACGAGTTGTTTTGGAACGTTTTCTTGGCAGTGGTTTGCTTTACGTTAAGGTGTTCTTCGCAGCGGTTAACTTGGGTTTCAGCGGTTAAGTATTAGCGGTTAGTACAAGTAGTGGAGCGAACATTACTCTGTACTTTGTACTGTCTCAGCGGTTAACTTCCAGCGGTTTACTCTTCAGCGGTTAAGTTACCAGCGGTTTACTCTTCAGTGGTTACTTTACTAGCGGTTACTCTGTCAGCGGTTACTATTGTCAGCGGTTTAATAATCAGCGGTTACTATTCCAGCGGTTAAGGTTCAGCGGTTATTACATCAGCGGTTTTCTTTCAGCGGTTACTTGTCATCGGTTACTGTACCAGCGGTTTACTTATCTTAGCGGTTTTCCTGGTTGACTTTTGTAAAATCCCGCGAAAGAACCTATTTCTCGGTTTAAATCATAGAATTGTAAAATCCCGTGCACGTTCACATCATGTCAAATTCTTCAGATTCTGTCATCTCTGACATACTTAAACTGTACGACATGATCGACGAACATAAGATTTCCAACATAGAACAACAGACTACTGGCCTTGAATCTGAACTACTAAAATGAAATCTTTGTGCTCTAATCCGCAAGAGACAGATGTTATTCAGCCACTTAAATTGCTTGATAATGCAAAGGATTGCAGCATAGAATGTTTTCAACAACTACATTCACACCTCTCAGTACTTTTAGAGGGAACGGGATTCAAGACGGGATTTGAACGTGCATTTGCAACACTCTTTGGTCGAGATGTTCAGACTTTCACAGACACAATGATTCTTAACTTGGATCAATTGCAACAACAGCTTGACCAAGGAATATCTTCCAAAACTGGATCCATGGCCCCTCTTAGTGTACTCAACAAACAACTCCAAGTATTCTTTGATTCAAAATTCACTCTGGAGTATGACCATTACAGTGAGATGACTAAAAAATGCTTTGCGGATCACACGGGAATTGAGGTTGACACGTTCAGATATACTCTCATCCAACTCATAGGTGATGTTAAGGCGTTCATTGAGGAAAGAGCACAACACAGACGTTTAGATGACGACAAAGTGAAGGGATCTCTGGTACAATCATGTGATGGTATTGATGATTCGGGTAAAGCTTTGGATGATGGGTTAGGTGTCACGATATGTAAAGGATCAGAGACTGATAAGCTTGACACTACCAGCAGTTCAGTGACTCTAGTCACCCATGGCATGGATGCTGATTTTAGACCGGTTAATGTACAAATGTCATGTGCTGAGGTACCCTTAACTGTTCAACAAAATGTGCTCTCTAATGAACTCATGCTGATCAAATCAAACTCAATTATGACACAAATTTGTTGGAAAAGACTGATAGCAATACCATGTCTAATTCAACAAATATGAGTCATAAAGGGGGAGAAAGCGATCAGGATGCTGAACGTGATGACTTGTTAAGTTCTGTGTTTACGGCTGATGCTTTTAAATCAAATGACATGGTTGATAAAGAAGTTTTTAATGAACTTTCAAAAAGATTTTTACAGCTTGAAAAACATTGTATTTCTCTTTAAATTGTAATGCAACAAAAGGAAGAAAGTCTTCAGATTAACCAACCATGTAAAAATCCGGAACTTCCTGATTTCCGTGAATTCTTTATGATTAATGATTTGAAAGCTCAGCTAGAAACAAAGAACTTGACAATCAAAAACCTGAAAAACCGTATTACTGAATTGTGTGATATGTGTAATGAAGATAAAGCTAAACATGTCTGTGCTGTTATTGAATTGGAACATAATGTGGCTAAACTACTTAAGGAAAATGAGGCTTTGAAAATGAATTGTAAAAATCTTAACGAGACAATCAAAGATATGAAAACTAAGAATCTTGAGCAAACCACCTCTTTGATTGGCAAAAATGATGAATTCAAAGCTCAACTTATGAATAAGGGTTTCACTATTACAGCATTAAAAAACGAACTGAGAAAAGCAACAGGAAATAGTGTGAACACTAAGTTTGCAAAACCATCAATCTTGGGGAAACCAGGTTCACAATCGAATAGAAACAAATCAGTTGTTAGACAACCGACTGCGTATAGATCTGAACGACCAAAATTTTCAAAAACACGGTTTGCCTCCCAAGTTGATGCGGAACAAGTTTTGACAAAACCAGTCACTCCACATTATTGGCCTAAGATTATTGCTTCTAGTCCTGCTAAACCTCAACATGTAGCTACTCCTGCTCCCAGCTCCTCTAGGATTAGTTCGAAAACAGAGTCAAAACCAAGCATTAAGATTCGAGATTCGTACAATATAAATGACTTGAATAAGAACAATGATCTAGAGAAGGCTAGGAAAAGGGCACTACTTCATAAGGATGGTATCTTAGGCTCACAACCTCGTATGGTGCCTCCTTGTTTATTGAGGAACATTGCTAAGGTGCAACCTGCTGAGTCGGGAGTTATAGTAAGTCATCTAGAATGCCTATGAAGCAAAACAAACCTAAAACTGCTCCTAGGTGGATAGTTTATCTTAGGTGCTTACGCTTAGTGGAGGAGTAATTGATCCTCTCCCAAGCCTATGGTAATCTATTTGCTATGACAGGTAGTGAGTGTTATTTTCCGTTTCTATTTATGAGATATAAACTTTATGACATTTGAGAGATGTGAGAATCCAAACACTATTTGTGAGGTGCTAGTGTATGATTTCCGTGCTTGTTATGATTAGGGTCTAATAACTATTTGTTGTAATTACTTTTATATTCGTGTTAAATGACCCCTAACTCATATTTTGATTGGAATAAAAGCTCATTTGCTTGAGGACAAGCAAATCCCAAGTGTAAGGGTATTTGATGAGACGAAAAGTGTTACGCTTTTAGGGGGTCATTTAAGCCCTAATTCGTATAAATGTGATCAAATATTGCCCTAAATCGTTCCTTTTGTCATTTTAGGTACTTTTGAGAGGAATTCTGGAAAACATGCATATTCGGACGTTTTTGGAGCATAAAAGTGAAGAAAACGACAAAGTCTCAAAAGATGAAGATTTACAACCTGACGGCGTCAGAAGTCACAAGGTGACGCCGTCAGAAAGCCTTGACAAAAGAGTGGAAACCAATTATCAAATGACGGGCCAGAGGAAATTTTGGATTTAACACCTGACGCCGTCAGGTGTTAGGAAAAGTAGGCCGTCAGGAGTAAAGTTAAAGAGTGACGGCCCAGAAGGTTTTATAAGGTGACGGCGTCAGAAGTGGATCTAGGCCATCCGAGAAACCTAATGGCGGCGAGCTGACGGCGTCAGCCCTTATAACCTGACGCCGTCAGAGTGTAAAATCTATATATAGTTTTCTAATTTTCATTCATTAGTGTGGAACTTTGTGGAGAACTTTTAGGGCAAACCCTAAAGACGAATTTTCTGTACTTTTTAGGGTTTCCAACCCTTGGAACCCTCATGCTTAATTAAAGATAAGTCTTCACTTTAATTCAATCAATATGTCTATGTGTTGGTTGATTATCTCTTTTGCTTGTCTTTTAATTAACATGTGTAGCTAAATTCTCTAGTGTTTGCTTAGATCTAATGAAACCTAACTATTAATTATTGGTTGATTGGTGTGTGTTGTTGTTTGTTGGGATGATTGTTCCATCAATGTTAGGCTCAAGAAAACTGGCCAACCTCCTTTATGGTAACGTGCTTGAACGTCTTGGGAAACATGTAGCCAAGGCATACTAGGCTATTAAGGTAGTATTTAACACATGAGCCATTGTTTACAACCCCTATGGTTGTGCCGTGCATGGCATAGGGCGAGATAAGAGCTCATAGAATTGGAGAGATATGTATGCCACTCCATGAGTTATTAGGAATACACCCTTCATCCACACAAGTAACATACATATCAATTAACCGGTAAAAGATAGTTAGGGAGTAATGAAATCTAAGTAAACACAATTTTCTCCATATTGTTTTCACAACCACAATAGTTTAGATATTTATTTTATTTTAATTTGCATAAGTAGTAAACTTGGGTTAGTTGACTAGCGACTAATTCCGCCCTTCCTCTAAAAATCGAGATTTTAATTGCTTTCATAAAAATATAAAAATACTTTCCACCCTTAGACCTATTAGAGTAGTTTTTTCTATCCTAACGAACACTATTCCCTATGAGAGAACGATCAATCCCCCGTACTTACCACTATCCTATACTACATCGGTCAGGTACACTGCCTGGTGGGGTTGTAAGCCTCTTGAGATCCCTCGAGAGGTAAAACCTGTTGTAAGGTCACAAAACCACGCATCAAGTTTTTGGCGCCGCTGCCGGGGAATAGTTATTGTTTAGGTAGAATTTTTATTTTATTAGGTCTACTCGCTAGAATCCTTTCTAGTGAGATTTTTATTTTATTTTTCTAGGATTTCTTTAGTCTATCTTATTTCTTCGTGT
>LBNU01000173.1:205609-237469 GCA_014162995.1 Artemisia annua
AAAAGTAGTTAATTGGGTTAGTTGACTAGCAACTAATTCCGCCCACTCCTCTCTAACCCGAGATTTTTACTTGCTTTCCATAAAATTATAAAAATACAAAAAGAATCATCCCTCAACCCTTAGACCTAATTAGCGTAGCTTTTCAAGCCTAACGACACTATTCCCCGAGAGAACGATCAATCCCCCGGTACTTGCCACTTCACTATACTACATCGGTCAGGTACATTGCCTGGTGGAGATTGCAAGCTTCTCAAGATCCCTTGAGAGGTAAAACCCTAGTGCGTGGTCGCAATCCCGCGCATCAAGTTGTAATTGTTTAAATTGTGCACAAATTGATTTCACATAAAGATCAAACTAAGTTCCATTCACGAAACAAATTTCATATAACCAAAACAAAAAGGACTTATATGTAATAGATAATATTGTAGTTTGTACACTAAAATCAAATCAAGTGTTTTTCAAACATATATATATTGAACAAACTCAAATCTACATTTTAAAACAAAATTTTCATAAACTAGAATCTAGATTTTGTAACCAAGTTTTATAAAACGAAAAAGACGTAAAACTATTCAGCCCCCCTTCTAGTTTTCCACAATTGGTATCAAGAGCCACGTCAAGCAAGATTTTTAAAATATATTGTATTTTAAACTTGCAAAGATCTATGGAATCTGAAAAATATTTAGAAGGGGATTTAACGCAAAAACTACCATTATTTGAAAACTACAAGTTTAATGAATGGAAAAATAAATTTGAAAGTTATGTGAAATCGATAGACTTAGATCTTTGGCATGTCATTTCAATTGGTGATTTTCAATCAACAAAAACGGATTTTGAAAATGAAAATGACTATTTCAAAATTAAGAATGAGAAATATAAGAAAGCTAAAATAATTATTTATAAAGCCTTACCGAAAGAAGAATATGAAAAAGTATTCTTTTGTCAAACGGCAAATGACATTTGGAAATGTTTTTTAAATTTTCATCAACAAAAATGCCAAGTCAAAGATGAAGAGTTTGATCTTGCACATGAATTAGTTTTACTAGAAAGTTTGATAGATAGACACTTAAATGAAATAGATACATGTGCTACTAGTTCAAGTGTTCTAAATGAAGGTATCAATAATGAAGACTACATGAATCAAATTCGAAAAGAACTTATTGGAGAATCATGGAGTGACACGGATGGAGAAGAAGAATACTATCCGGTATGTGAAAAATATGAATTAGATACAACTTCAAATAAGGTACAATTCGAAACCTATCATTTTTGCTATGATCAATTCATTTTAGAATTCTCAAAACTAGAAAATGAATTTAACCACCTTTGCAACATAGACATAAAGACTACCTCCAAAAATGAATCATCAAATCTTTGTGAAAATAACTTTCAAAAAGAAATAATTTTAGAAGATAAAATGTCTAGACTTGAAAGTAATATAGAAATTAATCTAGAATGCAAGACATGTCAAGAACATAAACATGAAATTAAAAGACTAAATGAAAGAGCAAAAATATTAGCTAAATTTGAAGAGAGTTCCAAATCCCTTAAATATTTACTAAGTATTCAAAAACCATTCGAGGATAAAACCGGTTTAGGATTTAATTCGGATAACTCATCAACAAGTAATCAAAGCAAATTGAATTTGTAAAACCTAGTAGAGAAATTTAGAAATTAACTTTACTCAACTGCTATTATTTATATAAGTCAAGAAAGTCATTGTTTGTTTATTAAAACAAACTCTCAATGAATTTTTGCACTTCTCGAGAACATCCACACCATATGCATTCTGATGCAATGGATGTCCTCAACTAACCATCTCGGACCCATGAGATCTGGGAACCAAGTTGTCTTTCATGATTAGGTAGTAAAGCACGAAGAGAAGATTCTAATTTTCATGATGGGTTACTCACTTTCAAAACATACATATGAAGACAAGTTAATCATTTACGTTGAATCATACTCTACACATCACACATTTAGCAAATGACGTAGTTGCGGCCATTAAAGAATTGATGTAAAGTTCTTCACTATTTGATCGTTGATTTTGAGAAGTCTTCGAAATAATTCCTACAAGTACTTCAAGATTATAAATCATAAAGGGAATCCCATCACATAATGAAGATGAATTGTTAGACTACCCCAAGATGAAGGAATCAAACACGAATATTCTTGACAAACACGGCTCATGAAAAAGGAAGTACCTCAGTTGAAGATATTCAAGTCATCTCATCATTCTACGTTCATAATCATCAAGGAGTCAAATTCTAATGACACTCATCAAAGATGCTTGGAATGGTTAAATTCGTAATTCTGGTCAAGCAACTTTGATCTTTAAAGGCGTTGGATGATTACTTTGCTACGATATCGTGTTTTGGCTAAACATTGAAGATGTCAACCAACATTCACGTGCCTACTCATAAAGAAAAGCTGGACATGAGGTAAGTTTTCTTTTCAAAAACTTATAAGTTTCACATTATATCTAATTATGTCATAATGAGTCTATGAAATGTGCTTAAAGTTGTAGGTTTCCTTATTCATATATTATTAGCTAAAATTGCTAATGTAGTATATATTAGACCTTCACATAGATTGACTCTCTTGGTATTATATTAGTTGCTCACTCTCAAACTCATTATTGAATATAGAAATCACTTATGTTCACTAGTAAAAATTTTATCGCTATGGATATATAACCAACCCAGTAGCAAAAACAAATATGTTATAATAACCTAGGATTAAGACAAGCTTTTGTAGAATACAACGTTAAGTTAAATAAGTATATTTTAATCTTATAACTATAGATGATAGGCTATATCTCTCTCATTAGTCATGCATTAAGCATATAAAGTTATGTCATTATTTACCTATACTCATAGTTTACATACAAAATGGTTATATGTGACAATAGGCTTAACCAATTCTCTTGAAAATGTGATCTTCCACAAACACACGTTATAAATCCATGATTAATGATTCTTGTTGTCAAAAATCTAATATCATGCATAAAACCCACACTTTGAAAAATAATCTTTCAAATAACTATCACATTTTTCAACAACATATTTTGAACTATGAATAACAACAACTTTGTCTTAATCAAAATCAAAGATAGGGAAAATTTCTTTTTCTCTTTTACTAACACATTTTGAAACAAAACCCAATCTATCTTGCTCTAATATACACATGAATCTACTTCAAAGCATTGTTGAATAATGCTAAAAACGTTTTCTTCAGCTATCTATGATAACCTCACATTTGTCATGTATTTTTATGTACATGACACTCATAATAAAACCAAATCATTTCAAGAAAATCATGGTTTGCCCACTTGAATCTTGTTTGCAACACGTCTTGTTGTCCTTATAATCATTTCTCCCCCTTTTGTTGCAAATGGGCACTACTTAGAATCAATGAACTAGTTCATTAATCTAATTATTTAATCATACGCTTAACATGATTTGTTGTCTCTTAACTTACATAATTTGCTTACTTGATGAGTAGATTGCATGCTAATTAAATATTACTTGTTAATTTAATCTTTGTGGATAACTTGTTTCATATACATGACTAGTATATCCTATATTGCCACAAAGAGTTGAACTTGCTTGAAATCAAACCCAAACACACAACCTTCTCTAAAATTTTCTGCCAAAAACCCATTTTTGTAACCTGGGAAAACCAGATGGGCGGCCCCCTTAAATTACAAGGCGGACCCCTTAATTATTAAGGGGACCGGCCATCTGATGGTCGGGGATTACTGTTTTCTTTTTCACTTTTTGACCCATTTCACCCTATACTTCCCAAAATTCACAAACACATTTTGTCCTAAACTACCCTTCAAAATTTACCTTCCTAAACCACACTTTTCTTACACTATAAATAC
Organism: Artemisia annua; assembly: GCA_014162995.1. Classification (NCBI taxonomy): domain Eukaryota; kingdom Viridiplantae; phylum Streptophyta; class Magnoliopsida; order Asterales; family Asteraceae; genus Artemisia; species Artemisia annua. The sequence continues at coordinate 209,496 of LBNU01000173.1, forward strand.
TTTTCCTCCATCATTAATGCTCATCCAACCAAACATGTCATCTCCCAACAACCCAAGATCTAAGATCTCAAGAGTTGCAAAGATCTCCGTAAGACCCGTTTGGAGGAGAATGATTGACTCTTGTCAAAACTCAAGTGATGTTGTTCCAAACCAACCAACACCCAAACCACATACTCACTCAAATGACCAATCTTGCAAACACAACCAATCACCCATAATTGCTTCCACCAATGCTCCTTCATATGATGAGCATGCACAATCCCAAAACAACAATCCTAACCTCATTATCAACACTCCACATATTGCTCGTTCTACAAATGCACCATCCACTCATGAAGCATCCTTTTCATCCATTCCATCATCATGCTTTCATGATTACCCAAGCTCAAACATGTCTCCACCACCAAGAGTGCCACCACCACATCCTACAACCTCACATGCCATTCCTATGTTGCATGTTCAAACCTTCACCCAAGACAACAACCATACTCCACCACCATCACCTTCCTCCGAACACTTAAAGTTCGTTGAGGAGCTAAAAGAAGCACACGAGCTTAGTGCTCTTCTAGCCTTACATCTTGCTCAACGAAATTTGGATCCACCTCCATCTAGCTCACCCTCATCACCACACAACCCAAATCAAATTGAGAAGCATGTCAAAAATTTCCCTTGTTGCATTTTTCTCCAACAACAAACCATTGCATTGAATGAGCACTTCACTTGGATCGAGTATCTTCTTACTAGATCTCAACCAACACCATCCCTTGAACAACATCCAGGCTCCACTCCAAACTCACCACCTTCAAGCTCTCCACCACCAAATGATCAAAACCCCATAAACATACCTCCATTAAGCCAACAACATAACCTTCACTCAACCATCCAAATTTGAGCATACTATATGCTTATGATTTTCATCTTTCAAAATAAAATACCTCAAGCTTTTGGAATGCAAGCAAGTTCGTTGATGATCTCTCTGGCAATTTAGGATATTCTACTTAATGTAGAACTCTAGTATTATGCATGTTGTAACAATGACTATGTGTTTGACATTGTTATCTTTTATTAATGAATGCTTTATTATATGCTCTCTATAATCTTTTGTAGCCATAATTGTTGCTATTATTTTATGTATATGCTTGTGCTTCTAATATTTTTCTTACAAGTATTCCATAACTCGAATCCTTGGTGCCCTCAAATGAGGGGGAGCACACATCAAGGGGGAGCTCTCAACTAATTAGCTTAAACCTTTTTGATTCTACAAAAAGGGGGAGAAGTGAATATAAACTCACTAAATACTTGTCTAATTTGTTTTTTGATTTAATGAGTTTAGGTTTTGTAATCATCAAAAAGGGGAAGATTGTTGATATAAATAATGCCTAAAAACGTTATTCATATCTTTCGATATCTCTATGTTTTGATAATCACAAAATGAAAAATCATCAAACCAAAGATCATGACGTAAACAAGTATTTAGTAGTAAATGCTCACTTTTATCATCTAATCACTTAAGGTATGAATAAACAAAGTGTCTAATGCATTATATGATCAAAGGAACATTTTATTAATCACTAGATTTTTTATAAAATGTCACAAACACCTTACATCTTTTATAAAACATTTTTAGAATTAAAAGAATATGTTAAATTCACTATAAATATATGAATTCAAATTTTCAACCAAAAATGGCAAAAATAATCCAGAAAAACCTTCCCCACAAAAGGACAAAGATGTCCAACGTTCTGGAGGGGGCGACTCCCTTAATTCACTAGGTGGCCCCCTTAAAATTAAGGGGACCGGCCCCTCAATTAAGGGGACCGACACGCTCCAGAACAGTATTTTCTTGCCTATAAATACTGGTTCATTTCCAAAGATTTTTCTCACCTTTTTGCACAAAAACTTTCTGCCCAAATCTCTCTAAATCAATTCTTTGATCATATAATCATAAGCTTTTGTTTTCAAGTGATTCAAGCTTCAACACTCAAGTGCAAAGAGAAGAATACTTCTATCAATCAAGACTAGAAGTATTACAACTTAGTATCATCTTGCTATCTAAGTTGTTTGTTCATTTCATCTTGTAAATCATTTATTCTTTGGTGTATAAGGTTGATGAGGAGAAAAGTGTACCCATTTTAGGGGGTCATTTAAGCCCTAATTCGTGTTAATATGATCAAATATTGCCCTAAATCGTTCCTTTTGTCATTTTAGGTACTTTTGAGAAGAATTCTGGAAAACACATCATTTTGGACGTTTTTGGAGCATAAAGTGAAGAAAACGACAAAGTCTCAAAAGAATGCTGGAAATCCTTCCTGACGGCGTCAGGTCATAAGGTGATGCCGTCAGCCAACCAAGACAAATGAGTGGATTCAGACTATACGTGACGCCCTAAGAAGAAATTGAGATGTTTACACCTGACGGCGTCAGGTGTTAATATTCCTAGGCCGTCAGGTGTAAAGCTAACAAGTGACGGCCCAGAGCAAGTTTACAAGTGACGGCGTCAGAAGTAGATCTAGGCCATCCGAGAACCCTAATGGCGGCGAGCTGACAGCGTCAGAGCGTATAAGCTGACGCCGTCAGAGTGTATTTCCTATATATACTTTTCTATTTTTCATTCATTAGTGTGCAACTTTTGGGAACAAAACCCTAGACGATTTTAACAGCTTTTTCAAGGGTTTTTCACCCTTGATTCTTCTATGTTCAATTGAAGATAAGTCTCCATTCAAATTAATCAATATGTCTGTTAGGTCACCATATTAGTAAACACAAGTATTCAAATGAGAGAAATGAGATGAGAATTAGACTTGGTTGATTAAGATCAATATGAAAGATGAAAGANTGATATAAATAATGCCTAAAAACGTTATTCATATCTTTCGATATCTCTATGTTTTGATAATCACAAAACAAAAAATCATCAAACCAAAGATCATGACGTAAACAAGTATTTAGTAGTAAATGCTCACTTTTATCATCTAATCACTTAAGGTATGAATAAACAAAGTGTCTAATGCATTATATGATCAAAGGAACATTTTATTAATCACTAGATTTTTTATAAAATGTCACAAACACCTTACATCTTTTATAAAACATTTTTAGAATTAAAAGAATGTGTTAAATTCACTATAAATATATGAATTCAAATTTTCAACCAAAAATGGCAAAAATAATCCAGAAAAACCTTCCCCACAAAAGGACAAAGATGTCCAACGTTCTGGAGGGGGCGGCTCCCTTAATTCACTAGGCGGCCCCCTTAAAATTAAGGGGACCGGCCCCTCAATTAAGGGGACCGGCCCCTCAATTAAGGGGACCGACACGCTCCAGAACATTATTTTCTTGCCTATAAATACTGGTTCATTTCCACAGATTTTTCTCACCTTTTTGCACAAAAACTTTCTGCCCAAATCTCTCTAAATCAATTATTTGATCATATAATCATAAGCTTTTGTTTTCAAGTGATTCAAGCTTCAACACTCAAGTGCAGAAAGAAGAATACTTCTATCAATCAAGACTAGAAGTATTACAACTTAGTATCATCTTGCTATCTAAGTTGTTTGTTCATTTCATCTTGTAAATCATTTATTCTTTGGTGTATAAGGTTGATGAGGAGAAAAGTGTACCCATTTTAGGGGGTCATTTAAGCCCTAATTCGTGTTAATATGATCAAATATTGCCCTAAATCGTTCCTTTTGTCATTTTAGGTACTTTTGAGGAGAATTCTGGAAAACACATCATTTTGGACGTTTTTGGAGCATAAAGTGAAGAAAACAACAAAGTCTCAAAAGAATGCTGGAAATCCTTCCTGGCGGCGTCAGAGTCATAAGGTGACGCCGTCAGCCAACCAAGACAAATGAGTGGATTCAGACTATACGTGACGCTCTAAGAAGAAATTGAGATGTTTACACCTGACGGCGTCAGGTGTTAATATTCCTAGGCCGTCAGGTGTAAAGCTAACACGTGACGACCCAGAGCAAGTTTACAATTGACGGCGTCAGAAGTAGATCTAGGCCATCCGAGAACCCTAATGGCGGCGAGCTGACGGCGTCAGAGCGTATAAGCTGACGCCGTCAGAGTGTATTTCCTATATATACTTTTCTATTTTTCATTCATTAGTGTGCAACTTTTGGGAACAAAACCCTAGACGATTTTGACAGCTTTTTCAAGGGTTTTTCACCCTTGATTCTTCCATGTTCAATTGAAGATAATTCTCCATTCAAATTAATCAATATGTCTATGTGTTGGTTAATTATATCTTATGCTTGTCTTTCAATTAACATGCTAGGCTAGATTTATTTTGTGTTTGCTTAGATCTAATGAAATCTAACTATTGATTATTGGTTGTTGGTGTGTTATTACTTGTATTGGATGATTGTTTATCGATGTTAGGCTTAAGAAAACTGGCTAACCTCCTATACGGTAACTTGCTTGAACGTCTTAAGAAACATGAACCAATGCATACTAGGTTTTTATGGTTGTATTTAATGCATGAGCGAATTCTAATGATCCCATGTTAGGAGCTTCTAGCAGGCTCGACATAGGAGTGAAGTAGGAGCTTATAGAGTTGGGGAAGTACGTACGCCACCCCACGAATGGTATTAAGGAATACACCCGTCATCCACGCAATTAATACACACTAATTAACCGGTAAAAGATAGTTAGGGAGTAAGGAAATCTAAGTAAACACATTTGTCTCCATATAAGTTTCACAACCACTTAGTTTTAGTTATGTTATTTTATTTGCAATAGTAGTTTTTGGGTTAGTTGACTAGCAACTAATTCCGCCCACTCCTTCAAACCCGAGATTTTACTTGCTTTAAAAAATTATAAAAATACAAAAATAATCATCCCTTATCCTTAGACCTATTAGAGTAGTTTTTCATACCTAACGAACACTATTCCCTGTGAGAGAACGATCAATCCCCCGTACTTACCACTAAACTATACTACATCGGTCAGGTACACTGCATGGTGGGATTGCAAGCTTCTCAAGATCCCTTGAAAGGTAAAACCTGTTGCGTGGTCGCAATTCCGCGCACATCAAGTTTTTGGCGCCGCTGCCGGGGAATAGTTATTGCTTAGGTTGGAATTTATTTTATTAGGTCTACTCATTAGATTCCTATCGAGTGAGATTTTATTTTTCTTTTTATTAGCTTTCTCGTAGTCTATCTTTTCTTTGTGTCTTTGTTCGTAAAAACCATTCCATTGACTCTTCCGTTCACCATTATGGAGTACGCGAATCCACCATACCACCGACCACGAAATCCATTCAACCCTAATGACATCTAGATGTTCAAACAATATCAAGATGAACCAATATATGATGCATGGACTCGTTTTAAAATTTTACTCCGGATAGTCCCTCATCATAGTTTCGATTTAGCATCCCTAACCCAAATCTTTTACTATCGTGTCGACCAATGTAACCAAAGGTGCATTGAGGATTTTGCCAATGGTGACCTTAGGGAATTAAATGCTGAAGAAGCATGGGATGCCATAGAAGATTGTGCCCAAAATTACTATAGAGTAGACAACCCAACGAACGTTAGTGCAAGTCAATTGACCACAAATTTCAAGGGTCATGAAACAAGTTTGTTTGGCGATGAATACGCTAATGTTAAGATACCTAAGTGGATGTCGCCTAACATCATAGTACAAAACGAACACATAGGTAATCTAGATACAAAGGAGGATGAGGTGGATAATCCAAGCCCACAAAGTACCCCACAAGTCCTACCATCATTTGAGGCACCCACACCGCCCATGACTTACCCGGAAGAAGTAGAAGAGACTTTAGGAATCCCGATGGAGGTAGAACCTTTGAACCAAACACAACTAGAGGATATAGGTTTGAACACTTGTAATGATAACCTTACTCTTAGTTCTAGGGAATTTCCTAGTGTTGATAAAACGGAACCTCAACCTTTACACAACTTTTCATCCTTAGATTTACATCTAGGAGACAAAAGAGGAACCGACCCACCCATCAACCAATATTATCCGGGTAGTTTTAGGATGAAGGAAGTCATTCACTCACCCCCCTTCAACTCACGTGGCATATTTCCATCCTAACGGTGTGTATCGCTACTTCCACCCGCACTTAATTCTAAGTGTAGGGAAAACCTCCCCTATTTCTGTTAAATAAGGGTAGAGTTAGGCTCGTGACTCGAACAAAAACAAGCGCTTATTGGGAGGCAACCCAAGCTTTATTTGCTTTATTTGTTTTGTTTGTTTGTTTTGTTTGTTTGTTTGTTTATTTTTATTTCCGTATGTGTGTTTTATTTTTATTGTTATTGGTTCATGTTTCAAATTAAATTGTGAAAATGCTTTATTTTGTTTTTAACATCGTCTTAACTACATATAAAGGTATTTTGCAAAAGATAAGTGTAAGGGAAATCTAAATCTGTTTTAAAGAACAAGATTGAACATGAATCATAACAATATAAAATTAGCATACATATTAGTGTTTGTTCGAGTCAAATGCTTGTATCGAGTCACAATTAATTGTTTACAGAATTTCAGGAGTTTTAGTTGATGTGTTAGGAGAACACCAAGTGTCCTTGGGACACACATGGCCGGCCACCTCACAAGAGGTGGTAGCTTGGTCACATCTTTGTACACTATTATTTTTACGGGGTACCGTTTAGTGTATAGTTTTGTAATTTTAGCGTTATCGGGTACCGGGTTAATTAAAAATAAATTATAACGGGACAAGACGGGATATAATAAAGTTGTAAAAATTACAAAAATATAATTTTTTTGTAAACATTAGGTATTTTGATAGTTATTACTTTGTTGGTACAATTTCATATATATATATAAGTTCAAGTAATGGTTTAATATTTGGTAGCTCACCAAAATATATAATATATAGTTTTATAAACCTTAGTGAGATTATGACTAATATAAAAATATATTAGTGCCCTAGTGGAATTTGTTTGGTGTGTTGGTTAAAAACTATAATCATGCCTTATTATTTATATAAAGATAAATAAATAAGTGTAACTTGAAATTATATATTCTACGAGTGGGATAGAATGCAAATGATGTCGTGATGAAATGTAGACTAACCCTAGTCTATGAAATGTATGATGGATGATAATGTGACTTAACCTACCCGGTTTCGTCAAATGAATATCCGTAAACCTAGTTTACGTGAAATGTTGAATTGAAATCTGTGAAATAGGAAAATGTTAAGACATAGGAAAGTGACCTGAAATTGAGAATTATGACACCAAATATGTGAGGTTCGCCCCTAGAATTGGTGGGAAAAGCAGTTATGCTATGATGTGTGTACCGGTAGCACTTAGATTCTAGAACTTGCGTTAGGACCATCTCAAATCCACAAGTGAGACTACATTCGTGTAGTTAGATCTACTACATGATAAGAGGCATTAGGATTAACACTTTGTTTTACACCCGTGTTTTTGTTATAATTACATTGGCTACATTGGTCAAGTAATTCTCCCACACCCTTTGCGTTGTACCCATTTTTGGTACACGATACCCCTAGTACACCCCTCAGAGCCTATCTTTTCGTTTCGACCTTTGAGCATGTTACTCAAAGTGAGAATTTGTTACACCCCACTTAAATGTACACCCAAATCGCCTTACCTACCTTGTATGCACTCATCTTTAGTGCATTATTGTTACAACATTTTTGTTAAACCCTTTGTTAATTATCTAACTGATTACATGGTTGCTAAGTCGAGTCATATCTTGTACATATTGTTTTGGGACGATTGGGACTCATGAGTAAAGTACTAGTTTAATGGAGTAATGGGGATGAACATTATTATTACCCCCATATGTGCTAAATATTTTAAAAAAAGTACTCCAAGTTTTTCGATTATCTTAATTCGAGTAATTAGATTAGTTATTTGTAAAGTATGTAAAAGTTCAAGTGTAAGGGGAGAACCGAGGCCTCTATGATGTATTATTTTGGATGGTAGGGCAAGAGTGTATGCAAAAAATAAAAAATAAAAAAATAAAAAAAAAATCGAAAAAATCAAGAAAAATACAAAAAAATGAGAAAAAGAGAAGTAGAAAAAACATATGGACTACCATCCCGTTTCTTTTTATGTTTGTTTATGTTTTTGTTATTTCATTTTTAGCTTAAGTTGAGTCGAGTCTTGGCTTAGCAACATTGTATAGTACATGTATTTGATCATGATAATTAACTTGCCACCAGTAAAATACCCTTTATTTCAACCAAACCGTGTTTATCATATCCCTACACCTTACATTACAACCCTTTGGAAAGCCCTCTTTGATAGTTTATCTTAGGTGCTTACGCCTAGTGGAGGAGTAATTGATCCTCTCACAAGCCTATGGTAATCTATTTGCTATGACAGGTAATGAGTGACTTTATTCCATTTCCAATGAAGTTGTATAGGTTTAACACCCGAGAGATGAGAGTATCCAAACACTATTTGTGAGGTGCTAGTGTATGATTTCCGTGCTTATTCTGATTAGGGTCGAGTAACTATTTGTTGTAATTACTTTTATATTAGTGTTAAATGACCCCTAACTCATATTTTGATTGGAATAAAAGCCTATTTGCTTGAGGACAAGCAAATCTCAAGTGTAAGGGTATTTGATGAGGAGAAAAGTGTACCCGTTTTAGGGGGTCATTTAAGCCCTAATTCGTGTTAATATGATCAAATATTGCCCTAAATCGTTCCTTTTGTCATTTTAGGTACTTTTGAGAAGAATTCTGGAAAACACATCATTTTGGACGTTTTTGGAGCATAAAGTGAAGAAAACGACAAAGTCTCAAAAGAATGCTGGAAATCCTTCCTGACGGCGTCAGAGTCACAAGGTGACGCCGTCAGCCAACCAAGACAAAGGAGTGGATTCTGACTATACGTGACGCCCTAAGAAGAAAATGTGATGTTTACACCTGACGGCGTCAGGTGTTAATAATCCTAGGCCGTCAGGTGTAATGTTAAAGAGTGACGGCCCAGAGCAAGTTTACAAGTGACGGCGTCAGAAGTAGATCTAGGCCATCCGAGAACCCTAATGGCGGCGAGCTGACGGCGTCAGAGCGTATAAGCTGACGCCGTCAGAGTGTATTTTCTATATATACTTTTCTATTTTTCATTCATTAGTGTGCAACTTTTGGGAACAAACCCTAGACGATTTTGACAGCTTTTTCAAGGGTTTTTCACCCTTGATTCTTCCATGTTCAATTAAAGATAAGTCTCCATTCAAATTAATCAATATGTCTATGTGTTGGTTAATTATATCTTATGCTTGTCTTTCAATTAACATGCTAGGCTAGATTTATTTTGTGTTTGCTTAGATCTAATGAAATCTAACTATTGATTATTGGTTGTTGGTGTGTTATTACTTGTATTGGATGATTGTTTATCGATGTTAGGCTTAAGAAAATTGGCTAACCTCCTATACGGTAACTTGCTTGAACGTCTTAAGAAACATGAACCAATGCGTACTAGGTTTTTATGGTTGTATTTAATGCATGGGCGAATTCTAATGATCCCATGTTAGGAGCTTCTAGCAGGCTCGACAAAGGAGTGAAGTAGGAGGTTATAGAGTTGGGGAAGTACGTACGCCACCCCACGAATGGTATTAAGGAATACACCCGTCATCCACGCAATTAATACACACTAATTAACCGGTAAAGATAGTTAGGGAGTAAGGAAATCTAAGTAAACACATTTGTCTCCATATAAGTTTCACAACCACTTAGTTTTAGTTATTCTATTTTATTTGCAATAGTAGTTTTTGGGTTAGTTGACTAGCAACTAATTCCGCCCACTCCTTCAAACCCGAGATTTTACTTGCTTTAAAAACTTATAAAAATACAAAAATAATCATCCCTCATCCTTAGACCTATTAGAGTAGTTTTTCATACCTAACGAACACTATTTCCTGTGAGAGAACGATCAATCCCCCGTACTTACCACTACACTATACTACATCGGTCAAGTACACTGCCTGGTGGGATTGCAAGCTTCTCAAGATCCCTTGAGAGGTAAAACCTGTTGCGTGGTCACAATCCCGCACACATCAAATGTGTATATATTGGTTAGTTAGATATAGACATAGGACCTAGATTTCTTGAAAGTGTGAGGTGGTGTAAGAAGTGAAGAAGTAGAGGTACATAGGATTAGTGGTAAGTAGCACAAGAAGTAAATAAGTAGAAGTGTATTGAAGTAGCGGTTAGTAGTGAAGACATAGAAGCCTTGAAGTAGTGAAGACTTACAAGCCTTGAAGTAGTGAAGACATAGAAGCCTTGAAGTAGTGAAGACTTAAAAGCCTTGAAGTAGTAAAGGCATAGAAGCCTTAAAGTAGTGAAGACGTAGAAGCCTTGAAGTAGTGAATGTATAGAAGCCTTGAAGTAGTGAAAACGTAGAAGCCTTGAAGTAGTGAAGAAGTGGAAGTAGAGAAGGTGTGATAAACTAGAAGTTGTGAAAAGATAAGAAGACATCAAGTAGTGAAGAAACGAGAAGTTGTGAAGAAGTGAAGAAGGTGTGAAGAATTTGTGGTGTGATTGAAGTTGTGAGATTGGTTCTAGCTACGATTAGAACTCGACATTTAGCTTTGTGTGGTTAAATTGGTGTAAGCTAAGGTGTGTATGGTTTTCTCCGCCATAAGGGAGCATATTGACTTAGTGAAGAAAACTCTCGAGTTCGGTGCTCGGGGAGTGGAGTAGGGCAAGGAAGGTGTCCTTGTAGCCGAACCACTATAATCCTTTGTCTCTCGGTTAGATCTTTCCATCTCTCATTCTTTACTTAGCTTACTTACCTACGTCTTGCATATAGTTATAATTGTTTAAATTGAGCACAAATTTATTTCACATAAAGATCAAACTAAGTTCCATTCACGAAACAAATTTCATATAACCAAAACAAAAAGGACTTATATGTAATAGATAATATTGTAGTTTGTACACTAAAATCTAATCAAGTGTTTTTCAAACATATATATATTGAACAAACTCAAATTTACATTTTAAAACAACATTTTCATAAACTAGAATCTAGATTTTGTAACCAAGTTTTATAAAACGAAAAAGACGTAAAACTATTCAACCCCCCTTCTAGTTTTCCACAGGTCATAATAGTGTTGAAGTAAGTTTGCCAACTCAGGGAGTAAACACTGTCACAAACACAAATTTTACACAACTAATAACTAGATTAATACCATTAAAAGTCATAAGTTGATTACATACTGAGAATATGTCATAAATTATGCTATAATTAGCTTATGTTACCAATGGATCATGATTGGCCAGAAGAAGTGAAAATAAATAAAGAAGCAAAAAGTGAAAAAAAAAACAAATTAAATGGGATGATAAACGCTAACGTGTCTTTCAAAATTCACTATAATTATTTCGAATTCGCATCTCCACCCGTGGGAAACATCAATCCTTTCCTGCATTAAACATAGGTCGTTTAGTTTCCCAAATCCCCTTTTTATACTCATTTCCATGTGTATCTCAAATCACAAATCCTAGTTTCTCAAATCTCTAAACAAAAACCTGCAAGAAGTATTCGTAAACAATGTCTGCAAACAACAAGAGATCAGCACAATAGGTTGAAGGAGAAGGTTCAAGCCAGTCTGCTTCAAAAAAGAAAGCGGCAAAAAGTGTAAAAATATTAAATGGGATAGAAATGCGTGCTACAATTGGTGGGCTGCTGAAAGAAAGAAAGCAGCAAAAACACAAGCTATCAAACAACATGCTGAGGATGAAAAAGAATTTGACTCGGAGAATGATGAAAAGGAATACAAAGCAACAAAAAAACCATCTCTCAAACAACATCCCAAGGCGTACAAGACCTTGGATTATGATGATTTTTTTTGTGCAAATTGGTGAATTATATTAAGATCAAAGAACAAATTACAATGAAACTCTATCACTGGAATGGACATCCCCCATCCAAAAATACAAATCAACATTCTCTAACAGAAACAACTAACTATTTCAACTTGAATCTCATTCCTTAACTGATATCAGGTACCAAGAATTCATATCTCTGTCAACACAGATCTTTTCAATTCCAAAGACATTCTGCATTTTTATAGTAAACCATGCCAGAATTGTCCCATAATTCACCATTATATTGCACTACCATCTAGCTACATTTCTACATCACCTTCCATCCAAACCATTCAACCTACAACCACAATAGTAAGGACAGAAAGATGTGTGGCTTCACTAGGAACCATATCCCATCCATGGGGGGGCTCTTCTAAGTAGCCTACATTTCCCTCTCAAAGGAAGGCCTCAACTACTTAGAAACACTCACCCTCCATGATGCCACCCATTACCTCCTGTGGGAATGCAAAGAAAGGACCATGAAGTTTCATCTTTCACAACTCTCAATTCCAATCTGCTTGCACTCCCCTCCTAGGCCATTTACCCTTCACATTGAATAACCCTTCATTATGGTACATCTAGACTGATTAGACCTCTCATTGTCCACACATACTTCAATCAATCTCCTCCCAAGGCCAGAATGATCAAAATATGGTATTCAAATGAGTACAGTCATATCAGTTAAGACTCCAAGGTACAAGGAATTATACCAATGTAATGACCAGAAATGAATCAATAGAAGATTTAGAACTTAAATCCACAAACAGTTTTGAGACCTCTATTCTTACCAGCTTATTCCAAACACCCCAATCAAACCATATACACTCAGTTTTCAGCCAAACCAGTACCCATATGCATTTTCTTCTTGAATTCCATATTCCATACCTTTTCCACACTTTGAACATGCACAGAGTTAAGCACTAGAAGTCCAAATAGTCTCAGTTTAACAGTTTCCAAAACTGTATCAGCAAGACATTGAATGCTTCTTTTTTCACTAGTAAACTGTCTTCTGTTCCTCTCTTGCCAAATATAGTAGACCAGTGAACCAAATACTAATCTTCTCACCACACTTTTGATTGTGTTACTGTTGTTTATTGTCATAGATTCCACATTGCTCATCCAACTTTGATTCAATGTCTGAATAAAACTTTTAGATTTGATGAGTTCCCACACACTTTTTGCAAAACTGCATTGGAAGAAAAGATGGTCATGAGAATCTATACACTCACTGCACAGTGAACATTTCATATTCAAATCATGATTCCATTGAAAGATCCTGTCTTGTGTTTGTAATCTTCCCAATATAGCCATCCAAAGGACAAATGAATGACTAGGTATACATTGAGTATACCACACAAGGTTCTTCCATTTAACTTCAGCTTGACTATCCTTATAATCTTCCCATACTTGTTTTACAGAGAACTTTTTCAAATTACCATTTTTGTCTTTCCAAACAGCAACATCTCTTTCATTATTGAATGATGGCACAGGAATACTAGCAATTGCAGGAAATCTACTACTCCATTCAGTGTTCCATATCCATTGATTATCTCTAACCATATCTTCCACTGTTACATTAGCATCAAACCTTGCATCATAGAGATCTCTTCTAGTAATGAATTGACTTAAAGGACCTATTGCACACCACTTATCATACCATACAGAAGTCCCTTGACCATTACCAATTTTCATCTCAATAAGCATTCTAACTTTTTCTCTCAGCCCAAGCAACACTTTCCAAATCCAACTAGCATTGTAATCAACATTCACCTCCCAAAAACTTTGACCTCTTAATTTTATCATATGTACCCATTTCACCCACAAGCTTTCTTTATGGTCCACAATATTCCAGATATGCTTAGTTAATAGAACTTCATTCCACAAACTTAAGTTTTTGAATCCAAGCCCACCTTGACTTTTAGGCTTACAAAGAGTTTTCCAAGCAATTTTTGCTTTACCCCTAGCTAGATCACCTTAACACCACAGAAATCCCTTTAGTACCTTTTCAATATCTTTAACAGTTGATTTAGGCAACAAAAATACAAAAGCCCAATAAATCTGCATTGATCCAAGAACAGATGCTATTAATTGACCTCTTCCTGCATAAGACAAGAATTTGTTCTTCCAATCATTCACCTTGTTCTTTACTTTATCCAGTAGCTGTTTGCATTCAATTTTACCCAATCTTTTTGTTAATAGAGGCACTCCTAGATATTTAACAGGGAACACACCAACTTTAAAAGGCATCACATTCAGAATTCCTCTTTGTTCACCAATACTGACATTACCAAAGAAGATAGTACTCTTCTCCATATTAGACACCAGACCTGAAATTTTACTAAAGTCATCAAGAGAATCCTTTATGACTTTAATAGAACCTTTATCACCATGACATAACACCATCAAATCATCAGCAAAACAGAGATGTGTCAGCTCTAACTCTTTGCAGCCTGCATGATATTTGAATTGTGAAGTATTTCTGATCTTATTGGCCAATATTAGAGTGAATACTTCCATAACAAGAGTGAAAAGATAAGGAGATATAGGATCTCCTTGTCTTAAACCTCTTCACCTTTGAAATACCCTTTGACTTCACCATTGAGGCATATAGAAAAGCTTGAAGTAGATATGCATGTATAAATCCAGTCCACCATCTTAACATGAAACCCAAATTTGAGAAGAACATTCCTGAGAAACTCTCAATTGACAGTATCATAGGCTTTAGCAATATCAATCTTTAATGCACATCTCTTTTGTCCCCCTTTTCTATTATACCCTTTCAACAACTCTTGAGTTAACAAAATATTGTCTTGAATACTTCTTCCTTGAATAAATGCACTTTGATTCAAATTGACCAACTTGTCTAAACTGCTCTTGATTCTATTAGTTAGAATCTTACTAATGCACTTATACAACACATTGCAGCATGCAATTGGCCTGAACTCATTCACTTTTTTAGGATTACTGATTTTGGGAATTAAAGCAATAATGTGGAATTGATCTCTTTAAGAAGCTTACCAGAAGAAAAGAACTCCTTTATTGAATTGCACACATCCAACCCAACAATGCTCCAAGCTTTTTTGAAAAAACAAGCAGTGTACCCATCTGGACCAGGAGCTTTGCAGTTATCTATGTCAAACATAGCATTCTTTATTTCTGTATCAGTCACTTCCCTAATCATATCAAATGCCTCATCATGAGTTAAAGTAGTAGTGAAAATGTCCCCCATAGAATCAAGATGATCCACATTAACTGCCCTTCCCAAAAAATTCTCAAAATGTTTGACAAATTCCTCAGCCATTTGCTCACCCTCAACAATTTGACCATTAGAATTTGTGATACTAAGTATTCTATTCATACTCTTCTTACTTTTCACAACTTTATGAAAGTATGTAGTATTTTTATCACCTTCACACAACCAATCAACTTTAGCACATTGATATAGCAACTTTTCTTCATCATCAACTGCCTCATTATTTTCACCAAGCACATTAGCAGCAATCTCCTTTTTAGATTCATCATAGGGATTCTTCTGAACTTCCTCCTGAGCATTCTTCAATTGATTTCTTAACATGATTACTCTTTCAAATAAATTCCCATTCTTCCAATTCATCTTATTTAGTTGCCATTTCAGAGACCTCAATTTCTTAACAGTTCTGAACATATGAAATCCATGAACTTCCTCTGCCCACACCTTCTCAACCAATGGTAAGAACTCACTCTTATCAGCAATGTAATTAGCAAACTTAAAAGACCTTTTCTTCTTAATCAAAGCTTGAGGAATCACCAATACAGAAGGAGCATGATCAGAAACCATAAAAGGATAAAACTCAGCATATGCATGAGAGAACTTAGTTATGAAATCTTCATTAACCATAATTCTATCAAGTTTTTTCAAAATACTGGTTCTAGGTTTGGAAGGAGATTTGATCCAAGTATAGAACAAACCTTTACTGCAAATATCTTCAACTTCAATACTGTTAACACAATCGATAAACTCCTGCATATCCCCGGTAACTGTAGATTTACCAGCTGTGTGTTCATCAACTTTCAAAGTAACATTAAAATCACCCATTAGGACCCATGGATTGCCACTTGTGAAAAGTTTAGCCATTTGTAAATCTCTCCATAACTCTCTTCTAGCAATACCTTTATTATCAACATACACAAAACTGCAATAGATCTTTTCATGGGATTGAAGATTCTCAACCAAGCAGAAAATCATCTGCCTAGTAGAATGAAGCATCATAACATGAACCAAATTACTATTCCATCCAACTGTTATCCTGCATCCTCCACTACACTGATTCATATTAGACATCCAACTCCACTGACCAAACACCTTGCCACAAATCTTATTCAAATGAGTAGCTTTGACATGAGTTTCAATGACTGAAAACACTTGAATCTTTTCATTATAAATAAATCTTTTTAATTCTTTTTGTTTTTTCTCTTTATTCATACTTCTAATATTCCAAATTCCAATTTTGTAATCCATAAAAAACTAGTAAAAATCACACTAGTTCAATACTGAACTACTACTTCCATCTAATTCATCCGCTACCATATTCTTAGCAGCTACAGATTTATCATTGAACACATCTTCTACAATATTCTCCATACCATTTTGCTTATCATTTTTCTCTTTTTCTCTATCAGCATCCCAAGCCTTAGTAAAATAGTTTTTCATCTCTTGAGACCATTGTTTCATAACAGTCATACTAGGCTTCAATTTGGTATTAAGATACTTATCCACAATCATTTTATCACTCATCATATTAAGCTCTTGAACACTCTCAGCTTCAAGATTATTAAGTGCATCAAAGCTATTCCTAGTATTAGTTTGTTTATTCTGAACATTCTTCCTAGGCAATTGATTCTTATTACCATTCAATACAGGAAACTCCTTCTCAAAATTGGTTTTACTTGATTGACCACTTTCTTTATCATTTTTACTCACATCCTTCTTACTCCATTGTTGCCTAGGAATCCCATTATTACCATTATTCTTATCCACATTACCTT
Organism: Artemisia annua; assembly: GCA_014162995.1. NCBI lineage: Eukaryota > Viridiplantae > Streptophyta > Magnoliopsida > Asterales > Asteraceae > Artemisia > Artemisia annua. Next base: position 226,363 of record LBNU01000173.1, read on the forward strand.
GTTTACTCATATTGCCTCTATTAGCACCAGGATTCACATAACCACTATATTTCTTAGCAGGTTTCTGCACCAAATTCTCCTTAGTGCCAATTCCATTCTTATCTTTATCCACCTTATCAGCAATAATTTCTTCCTCAGTTCTTTCCCTAACTTTGCACTCCTTAAAATCATGATCAAACACTTTACAATGTGAACACAAAGGGGGTTTCCAATCATAGCACACTTTGACANACATAGCATTCTTTATTTCTGTATCAGTCACTTCCCTAATCATATCAAATGCCTCATCATGAGTTAAAGTAGTAGTGAAAATGTCCCCCATAGAATCAAGATGATCCACATTAACTGCCCTTCCCAAAAAATTCTCAAAATGTTTGACAAATTCCTCAGCCATTTGCTCACCCTCAACAATTTGACCATTAGAATTTGTGATACTAAGTATTCTATTCATACTCTTCTTACTTTTCACAACTTTATGAAAGTATGCAGTATTTTTATCACCTTCACACAACCAATCAACTTTAGCACATTGATATAGCAACTTTTCTTCATCATCAACTGCCTCATTATATTCACCAAGCACATTAGCAGCAATCTCCTTTTTAGATTCATCATAGGGATTCTTCTCAACTTCCTCCTGAGCATTTTTCAATTGATTTCTTAACATGATTACTCTTTCAAATAAATTCCCATTCTTCCAATTCATCTTATTAAGTTGCCATTTCAGAGACCTCAATTTCTTAACAGTTCTGAACATATGAAATCCATGAACTTCCTCTGCCCACACCTTCTCAACCAATGGTAAGAACTCACTCTTATCAGCAATGTAATTAGCAAACTTAAAAGACCTTTTCTTCCTAATCAAAGCTTGAGGAATCACCAATATAGAAGGAGCATGATCAGAAACCATAAAAGGATAAAACTCAGCATATGCATGAGAGAACTTAGTTATGAAATCTTCATTAACCATAATTCTATCAAGTTTTTTCAAAATACTGGTTCTAGGTTTGTAAGGAGATTTGATCCAAGTATAGAACAAACCTTTACTGCAAATATCTTCAACTTCGATACTGTTAACACAATCGATAAACTCCTGCATATCCCCGGTAACTGTAGATTTACCAGCTGTGTGTTCATCAACTTTCAAAGTAACATTAAAATCACCCATAAGGACCCATGGATTGCCACTTGTGAAAAGTTTAGCCATTTGTAAATCTCTCCGTAACTCTCTTCTAGCAATACCTTTATTATCAGCATACACAAAACTGCAATAGATCTTTTCATGGGATTGAAGATTCTCAACCAAGCAGAAAATCATCTGCCTAGTAGAATGAAGCATCATAACATGAACCAAATTACTATTCCATCCAACTGTTATCCTGCATCCTCCACTACACTGATTCATATTAGACATCCAACTCCACTGACCAAACACCTTGCCACAAATCTTATTCAAATGAGTAGCTTTGACATGAGTTTCAATGACTGAAAACACTTGAATCTTTTCATTATAAATAAATCTTTTTAATTCTTTTTGTTTTTTCTCTTTATTCATACTTCTAATATTCCAAATTCCTATTTTGTAATCCATAAAAAACTAGTAAAAATCACACTAGTTCAATACAGAACTACTACTTCCATCTAATTCATCCGCTACCATATTCTTAGCAACTACAGATTTATCATTGAACACATCTTTTACAATATTCTCCATATCATTTTGCTTATCATTTTTCTCTTTTTCTCTATCAGCATCCCAAGCCTTAGTAAAATAGGTTTTCATCTCTTGAGACCATGTTTTCATAACAGTCATACTAGGCTTCAATTTGGTATTAAGATACTTATCCACAATCATTTTATCACTCATCATATTAAGCTCTTGAACACTCTCAGCTTCAAGATTATTAAAGTGCATCAAAGCTATTGACCACTTTCTTTATCATTTTTACTCACATCCTTCTTACTCCATTGTTGCCTAGGAATCCCATTATTACCATTATTCTTATCCACATTACCTTGTTTACTCATATTGCCTCTATTAGCACCAGGATTCACATAACCACTATATTTCTTAGCAGGTTTCTGCACCAAATTCTCCTTAGTGCCAATTCCATTCTTATCTTTATCCACCTTATCAGCAATAATTTCTTCCTCAGTTCTTTCCCTAACTTTGCACTCCTTAAAATCATGACCAAACACTTTACAATGTGAACACAAAAGGAGTTTCCAATCATAGCACACTTTAACAACCTTAGTACCTTTAACCTTCATTTCCTTATCTCTATATTGCAATTCAACAGTCTCCTTAAGTCCTTTACTAGCATCAACTTCTACTAAAACTCTAGCATATTCAGTCCTTCCTACACTATTCTTGCACACATAAGCAGTCATACTATCCATGATAATTGGCCTACCAACACTGCTACTTATGGCACTTATTCCTTCCAAAGTCCAAGCTTCCAAAGGGATTTCAACAAGTTTAGCCCAAACAGGCAATTTGGTTGGTTCTACTTTAGTCATACCCATATTAGAGTCCCAATTATATACCATTAAAGGTTTGCTATTCACCATCCATGGGCTCTGCATAACAACTGAATTCATCCCTTGTTCATTGCTAAACTTAAACAACCAATTCCCATTCCCATTATCCACAACTTCTCTGAATCCAAACTTATTCCACATTCTTCTTAAGTAATGATACCTAAGAGCTGGTAAACTCATAGTATGTCCAATAAGCTGCCCACACAGAGTTAATTCCCATTTCTTAGTACCAATAGCCACTAAATCCTCATCAAACACAACAACTTCACCACCTAACTCATTCAACACAGTTGTTATGAACAACAACTTATTTGTTTCATACACATCTGTACTCTTAGCAGCAGTAGCATAAGATTTCTTATTCTTATCCTTACTACTATCTACTTTTTCACCACTATCCTCAACATTAATCCTGACATTATTAGGCCTATTCTCATTAACATTCTTTTCCTCATTAGTCTTTTGAACATTATTAGCAACACATTCATCATTTACAGTAACTTGATCTAAAGCATTCACATTATTAGATTCATCGGAACTAGTATTCACAGGATTACTTACATTGCTAGGCTGCACAACACACACTTCTTCAACTCCATCTTGTTTCTTACTCCCCTCCTGCTCCTTTTGCCCACATTCAGGCGCCTTAGTTTCCTTTTGAACCACTGATGACTGAGAATTACCCCTAGATTGACTAAAACTACCCATTATATGATCTTTAAACCTATTAGGAAGTTTTTTATTTCTTTTTTGTGAAATATTTTGATCAGACATGATTAAAACTCATTTAACAATCATCTAAAAGTAATTTGCAAAGAAACTAGAAAAAATGAATTTTGGCGCTAAAACACCAATTTGGGGGTTTTCTCAAATCTTAACAAAAAACAAATCAAAACACATCATGAGATGCAGAATGACAAGCTGAATCGATTGGTGAAATCAGAATTCGAATTCGGTAAGTAATAAGAGAGAAATTGACAAAAAACGGTGATTTTAGTAATGGTGGAGAATAACAGAAATTATTGAAGGAGAGAGAATTCAGTTAGAGGAGAGAGTTTTATTATTATTGGATTATGATGATTTGTCTGATGTGGAGTTTGATGGGTTTGGATACGAAGATGCACATGTGGCATTTGACCCGGAGAAATCTCTAAAATTAGATTAGTAGATTTTTAGAATGTGTACCTTTTATTTCCAGTATTTTGTAATTTTTCATTTGAAGTTTTAATGGAAAATGTTAAAGTTTAATTCCAGTACTTTGTCATTGCTCAATTTTCTCATTATTTGTTAAAATATTTTGATTGTTGTGTTTATTAAGAATAACTTGGGATATATTTTGTATTATCCTAATACATTCTTTTGCATTAATATACTTGTCAATGTATATTGTTTATACTGCTGATGGTAAGCAAAAGTTACTAATTCTGGGTTTGTACTGCTATGTCTGAGAGTGCATGGGTGGATTGGTAACATTTAAACTTAATGGTTTAAATTCCCAAATTAAATCGATAATTCAGTTTCAGGCACTCATAACTTCTCTCTAACCACAAACACTAACATCTTTTATCAATCAATTTCAAAATCCCCAAATCACAAAACCCTAATTCACGATGGCGATGGCAATTAATTCAAAATGCACATTTGTTGAAAGACACAACATGGTGGCTTTTTTGAAGAAACCTAATGGTTCTGAAGGATACTCGCAGATAATCGATTTCTTGAATGCTACCCCTATTAAGTATGCATTAACTGTGAATCCTACTATATGCATTTCTTTTATTAAGCAGTTTTGGGCTACTGCTTAGGCCATAACTTTTAATGAAGAAAAACAAATTAAGGCTAAGGTAGATGGCCAAGATATAGTCATAACTGAGTCATCTATTAGGGAATCTCTTAACCTACCAGATAATGAAGTGATTCAGTGTCTTGAAATTGGTGCCATTTTCAAAGGTTTGAAAAAAATGGGGTATGAGAAGAAGAATGATAAATTAAAATTTTACAAAGGTCTCTTCTCATCTCAGTGTAAATTCTTGATTAATACTCTCTTACATTGTTTGAGTCCTAAAACTACAGGTTGGAATGAGTTTGGTACTACCATGGCATCAGCTGTGATATGCCTTACTAAAGGAAAACCTTTTAATTTTTCAAAAATGATTTTGGAGGGTATGATCAAGACCTTGGATGATCATGGTAACTCTTTATTATATCTAAGGTTTTTGCAACTTATTATTCAAAAACAATTGACTACTGTTAGAACACATAAAGAAACTTATTATGCCACCTTACTACAAAAGAAAGTATTTTCAAATTTGAAAAATGATGGAAAGTTTTTTTCAGGAACGGTTACACCACTTTTTCCATATATGGTGAACCTTCCACAAAAACAAGGTGAAGGTGCAGATAACACAACTGCTACCCAACACACACCCACTTTTGATGCATCTACCTAAAGTTCTAATGCCTCAACCAAGGAAACATCTAATGCCTCAAGTTCACATGAACTTGATGCAGGTGATGGAAACCCCAGCCACATGGCTAATATGGGGGACTCACCCGTTGATTCACCTCTCAGGGAAGGTAACACATCCCGAAGTGATAAGGGTAGATCTGAAACACATGAATTGATGGATACTGATGTACAAAATGTCAATTCCAATGATCCATCTCTCGGGCTAGGTAACACAAGCCGAAGTGGTGAGGATAGAATGAAACTTATAAAGGAATTGAATGCCTATTATACCAAGTTGTCAAAGGATGTTCTTGGCCTCAAAAAGCTCACCACAAAACAAGGTGCAGAGATCAAAAGGTTGAACATCAGAGTTAGATATTTGGAAGGTCATCAGAGGTCAAGAAAAACTCAGTTCAGAAGGTTGAAGAAGGTGGGCACAGCACACAGGGTGAGTTCTTCTAAGGCTAATGTGTATTTAGTTGCTGACAAGGAGGGTAATGAGGCGGTTTTGGAATATGTAAATAAGAACAGGTAGTGGAATCTCAAGCTGAAAAGATCATGGTGGAGACTGTTACTAGTTTGGGAGAAACTGCTGCTGCTAGTAATGTTGAAGAAATGGCTAAGGTGGTACAAGAAGATGTTTCTGCTGCTACAACAAATCAAGTTTCTACTGCTGACATTTCTGCTGCTATTGCAAATCAAGTTTCTACTGCGGAAGAGGCTGCACAGGGATCTGAAGAAGTTGAAATAGCTAACTTTATGGATGAGCATAGGAGAGCTAAAGTGTCTGCATTGGAAACAGATGAGCAAGTACCTTTCGATATTCAAAAAAAGGAGAAAAAAAGAGCTCATGGAGATCAAATGCAAGCTTTGATTGATGCTGATGAAGTTCTACAGGCTAGAGTTGAAGAACTTTACAAAGATAGGACTTTAACTGATGATGACAGAGTAGAAAGACTTGCTGATTTGATAAATGTAGGAAGTGAAGAATTAGATTTGAATGAGCTAATTAAGTCAATAAAGCAAGGTCAAAGTCAGAAGAGGAAAAGAAATCCCACAAGGCCTCAGATCATCAGGGGAATAAAGAGATACATAATGAATCAAGGTTTATATAAATCTGCTCAACTCAGGGGAAAGAGTTTTGAAGAAATTCAACGTCTATACTACAAATGCAAGAGAAGTATTGACAACTTTGTCCCCATGGGTACAGAAGAAACACCATCCAAGAAACAAAAGATCATTGAAGACAAGCCTGCTGAGAAGAAGAATGATCAGATGATGGTGGTTGTTCCTGAAACATTATATGTTGATCCTATTCAAGCTAGACATCCAATCATGGACTTGGAGATTTACAAAGATAAATTCAGAAAGGCTTGGAAGATAATCAGGCTTGGTGGAGGATCAGCAGTGTACAAAAGGGTTGAGGATTTGATAAGAACAATTGACAGAGTAGACTTAGAGAGATTATGGGAGTTGGTTTAAGAAAAAATCAAAACAGTCAAGAAGCCAGATGTGAAAGAGCAAGAGCTGTGGGTTGAGTTACAGAGGTTATATAAACTTGATCCAACGATATCTATTGGAACTTCCCATGTCATGATCTCTCAACTATATGGAAGTTTTATGATAGTTGCAATGTACATCACTTATCAACACAAGGTGGAGTTGATGTTTTTATGCTTGCAGAAAAAGAATATCCTTTGAGTGCTAGTTTACTTGCTGTGATGATATCTATAAAGATCATATGTGAAGAACGTACAGAGGCAGTTAAAGATCTCATTGAAAGAATTCATGCTCAGTAGGAGAGAGCATGGTATGATCTGAAGAAAACAAGCTGATAAGGTGTTTGGAGGTAGCAGGGGTTTAGCTTCTCTATTTTCATTATGTTGTAAAAAACCTTTTGGTAAGTAATATAATCCACCTTTTTGTGAGATTACAACTCTGTTGTTTGTAAAAAAGTTACTAATGCTATTATTAAGTTATTACTGCTATTACAATAGTTGTTTGTGTAATTTAGCCTATTGTACGGATTTTGACTCCAAAAAATCAAGCTTTTCTATGGCAATGAAAAAATTTGCAGTTTTCACTAGTATATCCACTTGCAGTCAAGCTTTATTCTATTTGCATTTTCCATTTATCATGTATATGCACTTGCAGGCACTTTAGTAACATGTTACTTCATTAAAGTTGAAAATTGACTTTAGAAGGTCAAGTAACACTGTTCCTAGGGGTTACAAAGTACATAAGTTATCAGAAATGTATGACCATATGTATCGATTTGTGACTACACTTAAATAATGTGTGACAAAATATGACTCTATGATTTAGACACCTAAATATACTTCATGTGACTATATATATATAGCATCTTTAATTTAATCACACAAAAACTCAATATGACTAATATCAAGGTTAATGATAATTGAGTTCACATTTTGCTATAAATAATAGTCACATGAATATTTCACAATGTGACTATTTTGAATGTATTGGTCACATATAATACCCTTATAACGTGGCCATAATCATGATTTAGATACACATTTGTGATATGGTGTGACTTTTGTAAAGCCTATAGTCACATGATCGTGCTACAAATATATGTGACTATACACATTAGGATTTGGCAAGCAAACACACACTAAACTTTAGACACACATATTAACTTACGTGACCATATATATCGAACTTTAGTTATACTTAATCATGTTTCTATGGTTTAGTGTGACCATATATGACATTTGGTCACACTCTTCAAGTGTGTGACATATATTTGTCACTATTAAATAAATATCGTGACTAACTCTTCAAACTTACTTTTCAGTTGTCACACATTTCAATCCTATGTGGCTAAATATTTAGCAAAGAATAGCAGCCACATTTTAATAATGTGTGACAAACTTGACTATATAATTTAGCCACATACACAATTACTTCATGTGACTATATATCTATTTTGGTCACACTGTTCAATTGTGTGACATATATTTGTCACATATGTATATATATAGTATGACTAATGTTTCAAGCTGATTTGTATCTGTCACACGTCCCGAATTAAAAGTGACTATATAATCGAAAAATATTTACCAGTTACCCTTTAGTCACATAAATACACAAATGTGTGACATATATTTTCCGAAATGGTCACACAAGTCGGATCAAGTGTGGCTGTTTATTTTATTCTCGTACATTTAGTCACGTAAATATGTTACAGTGTGACAGTTCAAAATCGAGCATGTGTGACGAAAGGCCATATCTGTACTAGTGGCTTAAATTTTCAACAAATGAAAATTTCAGCAATAAATTTCATGCTTTATATTAGTTAAGATTAAGAAATATCATGAATTGAAAAATGTAGGAGTACCATGCTAACTATATCGACCTCTTTAACTTCATCTTTGTTGATACAAAAGTTGGGCGTTCCTTGTTTGGGTTCCTGTTCTCGTACCAATTAGATCTTAATGCTCTTGAGACCTGCGCACTAAGAAAGCAACAGACACCGTTAGGCTTATCGAGGGATTGTTTCCCCCGATTATCCTCCGGCGTGAGAGTAAGTAATCGATTTAGGGTTGTGAAGAGTTTTAGGGTTGTAAGTCGTACCTTAGACGAGAGCTATGATGCCCTATATATACACACGTAACCGATAAGGTTTCGTGCTCCTCACTCTTCGGCGTGTTCGCCGATATCGGATATTTGGTATATATCTCTTTAATAAGAGATATCACATATCCAATCCATAAATAACTTCGGGCTTGGGCCCTGTGAGCCCAAACCGTCTAATTGGTAGTCCAATTATTGTTATGGTGGCCCACTCGTGGTGGGCTTAGACGTTAGTAATGTTCACTAATCGGGTTCGTAACCCGAGTATGGACTATACGTCATCATGTCCCCCCAGTCTAGTGTGCGCAGGGTGAAACCTGCGGGTGCTAGACTAATAATAGCAGCGGCAAGCGTGATGGGAAAGGATCACATTTTTCCCGCCAAAAATGGGATACTATGTATCTAGTCCAAAAATGCTCCACGTATCTCTTGAAATACGTGAAAGTGCACGTACCTGTTTGTATTCCAGCCACACGATGGAGATAGTGGAATCCACGTGTCAGCTATCCAAGGCTAGGGGAAACCCTATATAAAGGGTTTCGTTTTTACTGTGTCAACCACAGTGAAAAAACGCCATTTTCTCCATTCTTAAGAATCATCAATCAAGAAAAACAGAAACTGCGAAGGTAACTTTGTGTGCGTTTGCTAGTAAAAATGGTGCGCCAATTAGAAGAGTTCCGGTCCGAGATGGATGAGGATGAACTTCGTCGGTTCACCTCTGATTATTTCATTCCTCTGGATGTGCATCCGGTTGTACCGGAGCCCAATGCATGTATAGCGGACTTCCCTGAGGGGAAAATAGGGGTATACACGCGCTTCTTTGAATTTGCAAACCAGCGTGTGCCTATATCCTTATTCTTGAGTGACGTGCTCAACTTTTATCGTTTGCATATCTCTCAGTTGCACCCGCTAGGTGCGGCAAAGATAACAAACTTTGAAGTAAACTGCCGTTTACTTGCGATCAATCCGACCATTAACCTTTTCCGCGCATTCTACCACACATCGTGGTCGAATGGGTGGGTAACTTTCTCGAAGCGCGCGGGGTGCTATCAGTGTTATACCAAGAAAGTAGATGCCCTCAGGGATTGGAGAGAGAATTTTTTCTGGATAGATGATAGGGTTTTTACATCGCTTTCGGAGTTTTATACTCAAGCGTCGCTTCCAAAGGATGAGCGCCCAGATCCCGGTACGTACAACAAGGAGGATGCGGAGACCATTAATGCAAACCGCATCCCAATCGTTCCGTATCCTGAGGAGTTTTTAGTCCACATGGGGCTTAGTCGTAACTATTTCCTCAGTGGTGAAGAAGTGCCAACCTTTCTTGATGGGAACGGCCGGGGTGGGTGCTTATCCTTTCTTTGTCCTCGCATAATGTAAGCGCTCTTGTAACTTGTAATTTATCAACTAACTTATTTTTGTTTGTTCATGCATTGCGCAGAGATGGACCTGTTTGCTGTGGTGAAGCTGACAAAGCCCACACAAGTGGCTGTGGGTGTGCGCCCCTTGAGGGAAGGTGAGTTGCCCATCTTGGAGGCAACTTCTGGGCGTCTTCTGGAGTTGGCGCAGGGGGAGGCTTCTGATGCTTCGCACCCCATTGTGAATGCTACGCCCGTACAGAATGTTCCTGCGCAGGAGACGGCAATCCCGGAGCCTGAGCGCGCGGAGTCATCTGGTAGTGTCAGCGTCTTCAAGGTTGACACTGACTCGGAAGAGGAGCGCCAGGGCGCTAAGCGCAAGGCTGCTGATGATGCTGGTGAGGGGACCTCTAAGCGCAGACGTCATACTGTTATTGTGGACGAGTCTGCGGAGGAAGAGGCATTATTATCGTTTGATGCGCAGAATGCTGTTGAGACTTCACCTCCTAAGTAAGTGTCATTCATGTTGAATGTTCATTTTATTTCCTTCCTTTTTGTTTCGCTGTACACCTTAAATCCTCTTTTTTGTGCACTTCTTAAGTGTTTTAAATAGTGGTAGTGACTTGTCCGCTGACTTGGATAGGAATCTGTTTAGACCGGCTAGCTTCCCATTCATAGATTGGACTTCCTTCAATGTGCGTGGTGAGGGAAGTTGTATGACCGCTTCTGTCTTTTCTGGGCATGGTTTAATGCCATCCGGTTCTATCAAGTATCCTAAGAACATGCCTTCTGTGGCGCCAAAAGTGCACTTCTTAGGATTTAGCTTCATACTGATTTTCCGTAGTGTCTTGAATGTTTCTTCAATATCGCGCACTAGTTCATCCTCAGTATGGCTTTTTATGACTAAGTCATCGACATAGACTTCCAAGTTGCGACCCACTTGCTTTTCAAACGCATTATCGACCAAGCGCTGGTAGGTGGCGCCCGCATTCTTCAGTCCAAAAGGCATCTTTGTGTAACAATAGACACCTTGGCTCGTATGGAAGGCTGTCTTTTCCTCATCTTCCTTAGCCATTTGGATTTGGTGGTACCCTTTGTATGCGTCCAAGAAGCATTTAAAGGGGTATCCACATAAGGATTCTACTTTCCAATCTATCTCTGG
>LBNU01000173.1:239655-262732 GCA_014162995.1 Artemisia annua
GTGTACCTAGTCTTGAGAATTACAATGACAAGAATCACGTGGAACTATAGCAACCACACTCTAGATAAACTATTCACCACACTAGTGAACAATTCCCAACTCGAACCAAAGATTGAGACTTTACTCAACTCTTTCTGACGTTTTTCACACTTAGTAACCTTAGAAAATGAACTAGTAACACTTTAGTGTAACAATAATATTGATAAAAGATGGTACATGTAATCTAGAGGCTAAGTACTCATTATATAGCCTCATAACTCTTCTCTTCCAAGTAAAAACGTCCCATGATAGTTAATAACCAGAAATGATTAGCCACCAATGATTATGGAGAGTAAATACACCTTTAAATGCGAATTTGTAACAACAGCAGTTCCCCAACCGATCGGCTGAAGGTCCAACCGATCGGTTGGAGTCTTTTGGTCAAAATCTAGCCGATCCGGTTGCGGGTTGCAGCCGATCGGCTGGATGCCTCCACTATGTTGTTTCTTTGACTTTTCTTCGCCGATTCTTTTCGCATGTGTTTCCTTTCTTCGTGGCATGTCTTAGTACATTAGAACTTGATATTTCTTTGGTAAATATGTATAGAAAGCTCGTCTATATCAAATCTTTGTCCATGCGTTAATTTCATCCTTCTCTTCCATTCGAATATTTCCCCAACAAGCATGATCACTTCATTTCTTCACTTTTAAGCATCTTTTCACTGCTTTTGGCTATATTTGCATGTATAAATACTTTTTCATGATTAAGTAACAAATGTATACAAATATGACCAATTTCCATATGAAAAACCAACAATAACGCTTCTAAAAACATGTTAACTTTGAGCGTTATCAGTGGTCCAAGTCTATCGCGGACTCTGCGACTACCTAGCCTAGAGTGGACGTTAGTGCGTCGCTCATTACCCTCGTACTCCTCCGAGTACTGCGAATTGGATGCTGTACCGAGCCTAGAGTGGACATCGGTACGCCTCTCGTTATTCTCGCGCTCTATGTAGCGCGGTGGGGATGTTCCATCGAAGTCAAACCGAGCGTGTAAGTTCTGGCTTAGCCTTCTTCTTGCCTCCTCTTGGAGGAGATTGGTCAACGTTTCGTAATTTTTGGATACAAAATTTTTCAACGTCGACTCCTGAGTATCTTCTTCCAGCGCAATGATGTTTTCTTCCAAAGCAGTCCCCTTATCTCGGTTAGGCGCGTCTGGCGGCACAGTGTTGTTCACTGTGGGTGCCGTTTGATGGGGAGTGTTGAAGAGATTACGCTGGAGGTCATCAGTGTTTGGGACCACCGTGGTGGTCTGAGTCGTCTCTGCAGGTAATTCTACTGTTGGAAGAATTGGGGGTAGTCCCGGTTCCTGGTGACCAGGCGCACTGGTTGTTCCAGTGGTTTTCCTAGAGGTTAGGTCTTGATAGTTCTTCCTCTGGGGATCACCACGTGTCTTATCCAATAGCGGAGTCCGCTGATTTAGGTTTTTATGCTTCGTCATCCTAGTTCTTAGTGTAGGGTCCCACGGTTGGCGCCACTTGTTGATACAAAAGTTGGGTGTTCTTTGTTTGGGTTCCTATTCTCGTACCAATTAGATCTTAATGCTCTTGAGACCTGCGCACTAAGAAAGCAACAGACACCGTTAGGCTTATCGAGGGATTGTTTCCCCCGATTATCCTCCGGCGTGAGAGTAAGTAATCGATTTAGGGTTGTGAAGAGTTTTAGGGTTGTAAGTCGTACCTTAGACGAGAGCTATGATGCCCTATATATACACACGTAACCGATAAGGTTTCATGCTCCTCACTCTTCGGCGTGTTCGCCGATATCGGATATTTAGTATATATCTCTTTAATAAGAGATATCACATATCCAATTCATAAATAACTTCGGGCTTGGGCCCTGTGAGCCCAAACCGTCTAATTGGTAGTCCAATTATTGTTATGATGGCCTACTCGTGGTGGGCTTAGACGTTAGTAATGTTCGCTAATCGGGTTCGTAACCCGAGTATGGACTATACGTCATCAATCTTCTTAGGTTGAATGTGTTGGATTTTGTACTTTTTTTGTTAGCTTTAGTTGAGTGTTTTGTGTTAAAAGAGTTATGCAAAATGCATGGAGCTTTCGTATCATTACATGTTTTTTTAGGCACGAGCAAAAACTCCAATAATCAAATTGATATTGGAGTGAGATTATGTAAAAGAAAATAACTGTTATGCATAAACTTCATATCTAAAGACATGACTAAAATAATTATTATTACAGTTTGTCTAAAAAATTGTTGTTGACAAGATGGAAATGGAATTAAACCCTAGTGGTCCATATATGACGATATATAATGTAATTAAAGGACAACAGTACTTTAAAATATGTGGGTTGTGAGAGATTTAACACGGATGGGTACCATGCTACCATTAGTTGGTCTTGGTTCTTTATAGATGTGCTGGTTGTTTTGGTGTAAATTTATGAGTACGTGGTCCTCCATTCAAGTGTTAGCAAGTTTGTCTCGATCAATTTGTAGCTACAATTTTATTCTCTACTCAATATATATCGTAACTGTCGGTTGAATGTTTTAGGTCTGAACTTACTTATACATACCATTTATATATGTAAATTACAAAGTTATATCCACTTTAGTCTTATGGATCAACTGATAATTTTTTTGGTAACGGCAGATTTGTTAAGTTAGCAAGAAGCTAGTAGGAAAATTACATGTACAAGCTAATTTTGGATTCGAGATCCAATTAAACCAATTGGGGGTCAGATTTTTGCACCTATGACGCAACCAAGAGTGCGACCAAATTTTAATCTCATCACCTAAAGTGTCCTTACGAGGCGGTTTTGGATCAAAACACACACGATTAGTTGGTAAGGTTGGCTCTCTCAGTCTCTCTAATAAAATGTGGATCAACTGACAATAAGAAATCTAAAAACAATTGCCACAAAAACCAGTTTCCATAAGAATTGTTCATAATTAATGTGAGAACATGATCATATCATGCCATATAACAACACATATAAACGCAATTAGTGATAACCAGGCAAAGAAAAAGAGGTGTTTGCATTAGCTTACTTTATCGTCTTATGAGTTTATTTGAAATTGAGAAAGAAAGTTTACAAACTTATATTTTCTGCCTTTTGAGTTTTTCATGTTAAACTTATTGACTCAAATAAGAAATAAGCTCATTTTTAAAGCTGATTTCAGCTTACAAGCCATTTTAATTTCAGCTAAACCCATAAGTAGCAAAAATAAATCCAAACACGAGACAACGGCCTCCTAAAAGATGTTGATGTACATTTTGTGGTCTAGCCATACTTTTTGAAAAATTGTTAAATAAATCAATAATAAGTAATTCAAATTTTTTTATAAATTGATATTTAACTATCTTATAATGGAGGAAGGTCTACTATTAATAGAAATACTTAAAATTAAGCAATACAACTTCTAAAACTATAAGTACAACAGCCAATACTACTTATAGAAATTCTCCTCATATTTAATTCTAACATACAATTAATACTAACATTAAATATAATAAATAAATCATTATGTACATTAAATACAATTAATTAACTGGTCAATAAATATAATTAATGTACTTATTAAAACACCCATTACATAAGAAATACAAATTACCAAGCATATTGTACAACCAACGTAAACACAATTCCTGCAATAAATGTCACTAATACAAATAATAAAACACATTATACAAATATTCAAGCCCGAACGGGCAACGGGTCAAACGGGCTCGAGCACAAACGGGCACGAGCCAAACGGGCTCGAGCCTGAACGGACACGAGCCCGAACGGACACGAGCTAAACGAAATTTTTGATATCCGTAAATTTATTGTCAAAAAGAAAATAATAAACTAAAATACATGATTAACCGAAAAATTTAATTTCAATGTACTCTGCTAGTATGTATGTATAGATTTAGAAAAAAAATAACTCTGATCATAGGACTTCTATAGATGGGTATAACCGTAAAGAGATGTCTGTCATTTGAAGGTATCGCAAAGTTCAATATCTGTGATACTGTTGTCATCAGAACAAGTGGACGTACTACTCGTCCAAAAATACCCGGCTATGTTCATGTACAAGTTGCATATACCACAGGACCTGACCAACAGTGTAATTTACTACTGTATTATTTTTAATATTACTTTTAGAGCCATGTGTCGAGCACAGAAAAGTTTAATGTAGTCTAAAGATCAAATAAACCATGGACATTTGTTTTTTGATTAAAATAAAAACAATAATTTTTTTTTTTTTTTTTTTTTTTTTTTTTTTTTTTTTTTTAAAAATAATTAAATATCTCATAAACCGTTAATCGTTACGTGAAAGGAATCGTACCATCACGACAAGAATTAAATAATTTATCTATAGATGGCATTTCTATATATTTTTGATGAATTTTTTTCCACATTGTTTTGTAAGTGTTAAAACTTACGTCTTGATAAATCACATATGATTTGCTATTTTCAAATCACATGTTATTTTTTGAAATCACACGTGATTTAAAAATAGCAAATCACATATAATTTCTCCAAATGTAAATTTTAACAACAAAACAAAAGTTTAAAAAAAATGTTGACTGTATATCGAAATATCCGTCCACTGGAAAATAAAAAAATTCTCGTCGAGATGGTGTGTTTTTCGTCACTTAATGATTTACCATTTGCAAAATATTTTATTTTAAAATATACATACATACATACATACATACATACATACATACATACATACATACATACATACATACATACATACATACATACATACATACATACATACATACATACATACATATATATATATATATATATATATATATATATATATATATATATATATATATATATATATATATATATATATATATATATATATATATATATATATATATATATATTAGTTTTCAAAGCCCGCCCGATGGGCGGGCATGACTTATAATGTTACTTTTGATGGTGTTACTTAACGGAAATTTGTTTTTTAAGTACAATATTTTTTTTATTATTATTAAAAATGTATTAGTTTACGTTAAATATTTTTTATTTAAAAGTAAGATTTTGATGGTGTTACTTAACGTCACCTATCCTTTATCTTTTGCACCAAGTATATTCCGCATTAAGTTTAAGATGAAAACTCATGATCCTTTTTCAATGTTTTTACCATGTTTCACATAGTAAAAAACAATATGTCATAAATAAAAGAATCAAAATAACATAATTAATGACGGTACAATTTCCGCAAATAATGAGAGAAAAATAACATGAATTTGAATCACCACAGTTATTCAACATGTAATGTAAATAGCATGGGTTTGAATAAACACAATTACTCAACATGTGATACATTTTATATTAACATTATTAAAAATTTCGATTATATTTATTATGTTTATATAGATACATTCACAACTTTATTTTTGTCTACTTATTATATCCGTATCTCAATCTCTTTAGTTAGGAGCCATGTCACGATATATCTCCTCCTAATAGAATCATCCATATTTGAATGTCTTTTCCATATGTGAATCAGTTGGTCCAGAATCTGGGAGAAAGACTTGGCCCTTCGTAGTCTATGATCCTATGAAGCTCCTCTCTTTTTTTTAGCTTTAAGCATCAATGAATAATAAAGCAGATATGCACTAAAAGATGGAAACAATACTTTTAACATAAACATAACTTAATAACATTAATCATACTTGATATGCATTAAAAGATTGAAATCGTTCGACATTTTATGAGAATTTTTTCCTTTTCGTAAAAGTCCACGCTACACGGCGTTTTTGTTCATAGCTGAACGGCTTGATATGTAGTTGAACTTGGCATGTGAAACTGAAATGTGTACACACATATATGTTATTGCCCTTTCTATTAGATAAATAGTTATGAAAATAATATTTACTTCTATCTTTCTAACTACTCATCAAAAAATTTCATGCCCATAAGTATTTTGTTATATATATACATAATCCATTTTAACATCATTGACATTTCCATTTCTACCATTTTCAATTCGTGATGCATAGCTCTCTACCAAACCAACCGCATGCAAAGTATAAAATTTTAACCATAAGAAAGTAAAAGAGAGCTCCCACTACAAATTAGATCTTTTAACCTGGGAGTCTATTTATTACTAATAAGGTGTTGTAAACAGTCCTTCAAAATGCATAAACGTTCCAAGTCTTTATATGCGAATAGCAATAGTTGACCAAATAAAGGAGCATTAATACAAAGGGGTTGTTTGGTATTGCATTTAAAACTTAGTGTTTACCACTTTTCTAAGTTTTGTATTATTTGTGAACCAAAAATAACATGACTAAAAAAGAAATTAACAAACAAAACTTGCAACAAAAAAAATAAAAATAAAATACTAAAAAAATAGCTACGTCTAATAACTATGCTATTATTTCTTCTAGTATGCTCATGGACATTGTTACGGCACCAAGTCTTCATATCTTCTAAAAAAGTCTCCTTCCAAAACCCAATAAACTTCAGGCCATTAGCCATATGATGAGAACCGCCATTATCAACATCATAATAACCCATTACCACATACGAACCCAAAATGTAGTCAAAATAAAACTTAAACCAAACACCAGGCAATCTATTGCCTATAAACCTCTTAACAAAAAACACTTGAGCATAAAAACAATTACAACACTCCAGGCTATTCTTCCACCAATTAGATAAACCAAAGATTATGGAACCACACAAATTCACAATCCTAGCAAACCACCATACAACAGCAACACTAAACATTGAACTTAATACATAACTCCTACCATTCCTCTTCAAAACACACACATCCCATAGTTTAGTAGCTTCCCCAACTTACTTAGAACTTCTCATCTTTAAACTTAACAATATCAACATCACAGTCACCCTTATAACTCCACAAAGATCATCAAAATTCCTGCTCATTTGCTGAAATATACACCACATCAGAGGCATAGATTTTTTTTTTTGAACAGCTGGCAAATGCATGGGACCTTTAATAATGCCAGTGTGTTGCCAAATGAATGAATCGTAAATCTTAAAGTCATAACAATAGATATCAAAAACAAAAATCAATAAATACAACTGATTCGAAAAGATAACTATCACTGATTTGACATAGAGGAAAGTAGTAACTATGCCAGTAAAGGTGGTAAATCAGGAGGGTGGACCTGTTAGTGAGTCAATATGGTTAAATTTTTACAAAGAGATCTTGGGTCAAGATTGTTAGATGAGCATATAGGAATGTTCTAAGGTATCTAGCAAAATTATTTAGTTTAGTTGTTGAATCAATCCAACACATTCCTGAAAGATGTGAAGGAAGAAGCAACACCATCACCTTATTAACTCCAGCCATAAAAAGAGCAATACAAACACCATGTGCGATTGCACTGCGACCCTTCGCACCATACATTAATGCGCCCATGAATCCAGCACCAAAACCTGCTGCCAGACGGCAATTACATACAGATAAGTACGGAATAATATAATCATGCTATCTATTAAATATTCTTATCACTTATAATGGATCGGAATTGTTTCAAAGCTTTAACATTTACGTTTTAGTTATCAACAAAATCTCCTTTGTATAATATATCTTGTTCTAATAAAACATAAATATAAAATAACAATAAAAACAAATGAAAACCTGTTCTCAATAACTCACTGATTTAGAACACATTTTTAACATTTACGTTTTAGTTGTGAGTGAATAAAGACAATAAGCATACCAAATTTGCTCTTTAGGTTTTAGGTTATTCAATCACTGCATCTACATGTCTGCACTAACCACCAATCACATGATTTTCCCGCCATATCGGCTCCCTTCATTTTGCAAAACAAAGCTCCATTCCTCAAAAAATAAGAACGGAAGTGAACAAAAACAAAAAATTTAGTAATTACATGGTGTCATCATGGTATGTTTCTACAAAGAAAAGTTGTGATACTAAACCCAGGGCTTCCAACAATACTAATGTCTCCTCTACTACTTAGCCCTGAATGACCATGTGAACTGTCATGAGCTATCTACCTAGACAGTGAGTAGCTTTTAATTTACATGCTTAGTTGTAATCAAAGAACAACATATTTTCCTAGGCGAGTGACCGTGTATTCACACTACCACAGAACCTATACGTGTTAAAGATAGACTTTGGTAAACTTTTAACGCGTCTGACCCGTTTTCAAATAAAACATAGCCCAAATTGACTGATTAATAAGCAAATGGGTCGAAATTAATAAGCAAATGGGTCGACATTTAACAAAGGAAATCCGCTATCACCCGGACTTTGTAAATTACCCGACCCCATCTGATATCAAGTCTAGATACCTCTATAGTGGAATAGTTTTTAGCATTCCATTTCAACGTGATGGATCTCTTTTTCAGGCCTGTAAGCTTTAAAAAAATTCAGTTTAAGGCAAGCTACTTACTTTCGATAATATATATAATGGCCGCGTATATTATTTAAATGATTAACGACAGGGGCCTTTTTCGATGTATGGCTAACATCAGCTGCAATCTCAGCACTACCATGATTCCTCATTAGCTCAAGATGTTCATTTATACCTGGTTAAAGCAGAAAAATGAAATCAGTGGTTGATTAGCACCGGAGTAGTCGCTTTCGGCTTTGAGGTCCCACACAAACACCAAAAGTACCACCAAGAAATGGATCGAAAGGGTCTACATGTGATATCATGAAACAAAGATGTCATATGTTGATGTATCAAATAATTAAGAAAAGGTCAACAACTATGAAAGCTCAAACATTTTAGGATTCCAGGGTCCATTGACAATAACGTAATGTCAGCAAGATAAAGAAAGCATATATGAACCCCTTAATAGCCATCAACAAACAATAATGAAATATCCCGGCTTGGTGAGATAGAATTAGGATTTGCGGTCAGTCCCGGCTTGGTGCTTAGTGGGTCTAGGTTGTTTTGGGTGTTTGAGGCGCCTCTTTGTTTTCCTTTAATCAAACTATAAATTATTACCCAACCATACTTAAGTTTAAGCACATGATTATTAGATTATAATCATCATCTGAGTTCATATTAGTAGGATTATTATCTCTTCGGTTTTGCAAGGATTCGAAGGGGACACCATCTACACAACCTTATTCTTGTTTATGAAGTTGTAACCTTACTACTTTCTCCAACTCTTGCCCGTTATATCCAACTTTTAAATGTATTATGTGAACTTAGAACACACA
Organism: Artemisia annua; assembly: GCA_014162995.1. Taxonomy (NCBI): domain Eukaryota; kingdom Viridiplantae; phylum Streptophyta; class Magnoliopsida; order Asterales; family Asteraceae; genus Artemisia; species Artemisia annua. The sequence goes on from LBNU01000173.1 coordinate 248,842, forward strand.
TGGAGCAGTTCCCCGTAGAGAGACTTGATATACCAAAAAAGAAACAAATAATGAATTGCAATAAGATTTCCATGTTTATTATCACATGTATCTACTTTGTATCATCCACAGTGTTCAAACCAAAATCCTTGGCATATAGATACTTTAAAAACTAAACCATCAGTAAGAAGCAAATTTATTCTAGCCTCTACATAACATACCAGAAGCAAATTTATTCATTGCCTTCATTGGGTACTTATATCGCGTACCAGTCATTTACACCAAAATATTCAAAAGCATACACGTTGCAAGTGTATAGGAGACTAACTCAGGTCAATGAACTCTTACCCTTTTTGTCCAATTGGAGTCGAGTCAAAGAAGACCATTGGAGCATTGAAAATCGAATCAGTAAAGCCAATAACTTGCTACTATCTGAAGACCTGTAAAACCAATATGAGAAATAAGACCATGGTCATCTATACCAGATCACATGATGTGAATATTTTGTAGTACGTTTATTCCAAAGGAATATTCGTGAGAATATTCCTCGGGTCGTTTCCCAACGAAGGTTTGACGGCGATTTCGACGATTCGGTTCGTGGAAATGTGAAGTGAATGAGATTTAAAAATTGATTTTTGGATTATTACGCTACAATTATGAAATAACAATCAAAATCAATTAATGAAACTAAAGGTACAAGCTCATAAAGCACAAACGATAAAAACGTAAACGCGAACTAAAAATAAACGTCTATTTATCAAATTAAAAAGTGAAATCTAATCTATAGTAAACTTACGGGCTCAAAAGAAATTTCTAAAACTTAAAAATGATAAAAGATAATTTTAGGAAAAAGAAAATTATTATTTTGGTTTTTTATTTATTTAATATGAATTAAAAACTATTTTTGTATTTTTATTTAATAAAAGAAAACTAAACTAATTATAAAATGAAAAATTCATTCTACAAATTTATTTTCTAAAAATCTTATTAAACTGAAAATGAAATTTAGAAATAAAATCAGAAACTATTTTTGTCTTTTTGTGATTTAATTTGTAATTAAAAATGATTTATTATTCTAGAAACTATTTAAAAATGAAAAGAAATAGTAAAACAAGTCAATTAATTCTGAAACTTTTACAGAAAATCTAAATCATTATTTGAATTCTGAGAAAAATAAGAAAAGTGTAAAAATAAGCTGAAAAGTGTTTATTGGCTAATAAGCAGTTGGTAATAAGTGCTTATTTATAAGCACTTATCACCAAAACTTCTAAAATCTCTACAGAAGGTGAATCATACTTAAAAATGCCCAGTCAAACTCAAATAAGACCAAAAATCCTCAAAGAATTCAGAAATGGAACAATATGCATTTGCATTAAGCACTTACAATAAGCAGTTTGTTACAGATATAAGCCAGAAAGCAAAGAATCATGTAAAACACTTAAAATATCTCTAAACTACTAAGATAGATCACAAAGACTTAGAGAACAAGTTACGAAAATCCAACTGCAGTCCTATCATGAATCAGCAAACAATGCACCTAGTTCCTAACTTGCAAGCCAAATAAGCAGAACAAATAAGCTATAAAACTGAACCTAATGGGGGCAAAAGTTGAACCACCAAGCTAAGAACAAGAAAACACTAAAAGCCCTATTTTCTAACTATCATTTGAAGCCTAATTGATGCCTAAAACAGATCTGTGAACACAGGTATCAAGTAAATTCACAAGCAGGTTTTGACTTTTTGATTTGTATTTTAACATTGACTAAATCGAATTTAAGCTGATCATAACTATCATTAGATGCATATTGAACATGTTTAAGCATAACTATCACAAACACAAACACTAGATGCAACAATTCAAGCAATGGCAGGTTCCAATTCATCACATGTTCAGGCAGAATGGAGAACATCAGGCTAATTTTGACTTTAATCAAGAGTCCTACTGATTTTATGCCATCATTGACCTACATTAACCTAAGGAGAGCTAATAGTGCAGAAACCAAATCAACACATCATCTATATCAGCATGAATCAATCAGTTCCAAACACTCTCTTAACTACCCTACACACTTCAGCTAACTGATTTATGCTTCAAATCTCTAAAACAGTGTTCAAACAAAATCTCAGAACAATAATAAGACATTAATCATTAGTCAACTACATTGAATAACATCAATAACAGAATACCACAGATTCATAAAACTGAGCAATATCTAACACAGATACAACTAAGCCAATACACAAATGATCAATAAAACATGAACAACATACATCAATTAGCACAGTACATCAATAAGAATCAAAGATCTAAGCTAATTATGCAGCAAACTTGAATGTAAACTATTTATAAAAGGAATATAGGACTGAAATATGAAATAGAGAACTTACAATATAGTTCTCAGCTTTCTGAGAACCTCCTAAGGCTAGCCTATCTTTAAGATAAGCTTAACAACACTTCTGCAACCACATTACACCACCAAATCCTAGAAATCTTCATCGTCAATACTGTTTGACTTTCGTTGACCATAAGATGAAAAACTAGTTTAGGCTGAATTAAAACATTTAACACTATCAACAAGCTTATGAGAAGCTTATGTGAGCTTCTGAAATCATTTTAAAAAGCTTGAGAAACAGATTTAACACAATTAATTGCTTTGAAAATTTAAATGGAAAAAAAATTAAAAGGAACACTGGAATTCTATTAATACTGGAAATGATTACAAATCTTACAAATGTTTAAAAACTAAAATTACACTGATTAACTAATCTAATCTACTCCTACACTAACTATCTAACCGCCTCAAATTCGTGGGTGAGGAGTGGCTTATATAGCTGATGAGCTGAGGTCTTGGAAGGCTCCAGAGAAAGCATCTCCATAGCATATTCTTATTTGATCCCTCGTGACAAGTCCCAACCAATCATAGGCCTCCAATTCAACCTGGTGATGTGTCTCGCCCAATAGATAGCTGCCACATAACATACTCGATGTCAGGCTTGTCAGGTGTGGTGGGGAATGACCAACGTGCCCTTAATACGAGGATAATTTAGGTGGAAGTGGGTAATTGGGGATATAAGGGATTAGGGTTCATATTGGCTGGGTAGAAAGTGAATTGGGGGTGAAAAAGGGTAAAGGCGCTATGGTATTTTTTTTATTATTTATTTGACTGTGGTGGTGAAAGACCGGGTTATTAGAGGGAACCGGGTCACGGTTTTTATAAAAAGGGAAATGGATTTTGGGCTTTTGTTTTGTTAGTGGAGGTGGGCTAGTGGTGATTGGGTTTAGTTAAATGGGTTTGTTAAATGTAGTAGTAGTTATAGGCTTTTAGGATTTAAAAGTTACAAGGATTATTTTGTACTTTCTGATTTTTTTTTTAGGGACCAATTGTGTCAATTTATTCAAGGGACTGAATTTGGCATTTTGTGATTCTATGAAGACCTTTGTTGTCACTTTGAGCTTAATTAGGATAACATGCTTGAAAAATGCTTCCCGGCTCCGGCTTTTATACCTTCTTTCATTCTCGTGCTCGTGTTTGTTGATTTCTCTTTGATTTTGTCCATTTCACATATATCCGTACCTTCACATTCAAAAACACAAAAACAACACATATTTGGCATATTTGGCTCGGTTTTTGGTCATTTTGGTCCGATATTTAGGTATAAAGGTATGTGTAACTACACACATACCATCACACAAGAACGGTCTGCATAATTTAGTCAATAGAAAGTAATGGGATGCTAAGACCATAATAATTGTAACTGGTATCACAACAGTTTGTAACAAAACTATTAGTTTTTACACAAACGAATACCATGATACAATGAAATTCAACAAAATTGCTGAAATCAATCAATCAGTTTTTTGCATTTATATCCAAATAAAGCAGCTCATATTTGTTTAAAATTTTCCCCTCTATCATGAAAAGAGAGTAAAAATGATATTCGAAAAGAATGTAAGCAAAAAGTAATGTGCTTACTTATTGACTCACCTCCGTGGGCGACATTGATAACGTAAGTGTTTTGAGAAGGCGCCGACGAACAAACTACAAAGATATCTGCTACTGCATCCATCTGAATAGGCTGACAATACCTGAAACAGCAGGACGTCGCAAAACGTTAGTACAACTTAAAATATCTTTTACGTGTTCAACTTACTAACCTTCTAATCACTCATATGAAGGTTGTTATATTTTGGCATGTGATTTCAACAATTTGGCCGTTTACTTAAGAAGGGAATACCGCATTTTATTAGGAAAACTAAAAGGTACAGATAGTTAAAAGGTGCAGATAGTTCATGTTATGTTAATGGTATATGAATGAACATTATTAAAACCAGTTTTGGGATATAAATTGGTTTATCGTAAAGTTACAATTAAAGATAGAATTATAGAAAAGACGTATGAGCAAGCAAGTCACCTTTGGAGAGTTTCAAAATCCTCTCTGATACACCCCAACATCTAAGCAGGCAGACGATCAGAAATTTTACCACTTGGATTGACCTCTTAATCGAGAAATTTTACCACTTGAACTGAGTCTCGTGCCCAATGGCCCGATTGATTACACCTAAAGCACATGGCAAACGCAACAATATTTCCAGCTCTTGAAGCCAGGCCACTTTTACCATACTCTCCCATCTGACCCACAGGCACCATATGTTAACTCACACAATGAAAATATCAGATTGAATGGCAGATGGATAAAAAAAGTGGAGACATATCTGGGTCAATTCGGTTGTATTATATATCAAACGAACCAAACTAAACAAATTGCTTGATATAAAACAACCAAAGTCAACGGTTCTTGTTTAACGCTGCACTTTTCTAAATCCAAACATAACCTAATGTTTGATAATGCTTAATAATGATTTTCCTTTGCATCATGGTATTCGGTATGCAGTCCCTTGTTACCACTAATTTGAAGTTCCATTAAGCTAAGCATGCTTCTTCATGTTGTTCCATACCTACTTAGGATACATTAGTTAATACCTTAACAGAGCATACTGAGAACCCGACCAGTTTCTGAAGGCAAAGCTAATGAAGAAATCAGAGGTGTCTCCTGCGAACAACTACTTAGGAATCAGTTCAAATAAATAAAAATATGTTTACCTTCGTATCCACCATATCTACATTATCAAGACTAACTTTTGATTACCATACGAACATGGCTGAATGTTTATCTACAAAAGAAACAATAAGTGACCAAAACTTGAACTCGAGCACGAACATTGAGATCCAGTGAAATATAGTCAGACAAACATACCTTTGATTAATGAGTTTGAATGATATTGGTATATGGTTTTTCTAGGTCGCTTCAGGCCTTTTTTCTGGTTGACCATGGGTCAAACAAATGATCCAAATCTATTAGACATGACATAGCAAAAATAATTCATCCCAAAACATGCAACAACATATCTCAAAATCAAGCTGAAATCATTACCTGTACATGTTAACAAAGAAATAGGTATAGCAGTTTACCTTTTTCTTGGACGAATGCAGAACAAACCGGCGTTGCATGGACATGTATCATTAGGTTTTTTAGGATCATGTAGTTTAACATATATCAACTTAACTCATTCAAATATCAATAGAACAATTACCATCAGATATCATCAATAGCGATCATCTTCAATATCTATTACTCAAATCACCTGCAACAACCATCCAAATACACAATTAAAATCAAGGAAAAATTAAATAAAAATGGTGCAAAAACAACAATCGTATTGGGTGTTTTTTGTTCCGGATTTTGTTTTAGGGTTTTGTGTTTGTTTTTGCTTGGAGGAAGAGATACTGAATTAAAACTTATCCTAATATGAATCGTATCCGTGATAATCTTCCCATATAATTGCTTAAAATAAATATCAAACTAAATATAATGCAACTAAATAATAATTCCATGCCTTTATAGATTTTAGGTTGCAAAATAAATACCAAACATTGTGTTGGTGCAGTGGTTAACATATATGTTGTACTTATTCACAACCAAGGTTCGAATCCTTGCTTACATGGCCACAATGTGATGACATGGCTGATAATGAATTACATGGCAATGAGGTGGCATTTTGTTGATTTATCTACGTGTAACGCCTCCTGTTATATATAATATAGAGATATATAGTGAAGCGTTCAAATGAGAAACCTAAATTTGGTGAGAACGCGAGAAGCAATCCTAGTCACTCATTTTATCCTCCTTTAATTTTGATCTAATGACTAATATTAGTTAATCAACTTTTTGAAAATTTCTAAAAAAATTTTGAAAAAATTTTCGAAAATTTTTTAAAAAATTTTCGAAAATTTTTAAAAAATTTTCGAAAATTTTCAAAAAAAAATTTCGAAATTTTTTTTTTCGAAAAAATTTTTTCCGAAAATTTTTTTTTCGAAATTTTTTTTCTGAAATTCTTTTTCGCCACATGTGAAAAAAAAATTAGAAATTTTCACGAAAATTTTTTTGTCACGTGGGAAAAAAATCGTCACACGTGAAGAAAAAAAAAATTCGTCGCATGTGAAAAAATTTTTTCTTCGTCACATGTGAAAAACAAATTCCATCACATGTGAAAAAAAAAATTCGTCACATGTGAAAAAAAATTCGTCACATGTACTGTGAAAAAAAAAAATTTCATCACTGTCAAGAAAAATTTCGCAAAAAAAATTTTCGAAATTTTTGAAAATTTTCAAAAAATTAGTTACTAATATTAGCTATTAGATCAAAGTTAAATGAAGAAAAATGAGTGGATAGTGATTAGTCTCTCGCGTTCCTACAAAAATTAGATTTTCCACCATGAATGGCCCCCTAATTATATAAATCTAATAGAGAGGTGATCTAGTGATGAAAGAAATATTGAAATGCAGAAGAATGAAAAAAATTGTGCCACCGCATAAATTTATAATAAGGAAAGAGAAATAATAGAGAGATGCATCTATCCTTTGAGTGCATCTAATATTTGTGGTTGTGGTTTTTCTCACCTCCGATTCTTCTCATCTTATTTATATTTCCATTGATCCTTACCTATAATTATAATAATATCACTAGGATATATATTTATATAATTACTTACTATATTATTAAATAATATATTATATTTATTATATATATATATAAATATATTACCTATATATATATATATATAGTTTTGGATGAAAAATAGATTGCTAGATTGTTCATGGAATATGAAAAATATAATCTATATAACTTCTAATCGCACGAGGATGACTATATTAGTAAATTAATTACTCGTTTTTACAGTATTGTTAATATTTTTCTTTCGAATTGGTCTCAAATAATGTTCCCTTCATTAATAGATAAATTTATACAGCAATTCATATACTTTCCGTTGAAGTTATTATATATCCAAACGTTAAANCAAAGAAATGGAAATGGACTCATTTCTATCGTTTGGTAGCATAGAGAAAAGAAAAAAACGGAGAAATACAAATTCTCGAGAAAACAAACTACTTGTAATTTTATTTCTCCCAATTCCTAACCTTTTTGAATGGAAATGCAAATTCTCCGCTTTTTTCTAATATAAAATCAATACGGAGTAGTATAAAACACAAAGTCACGTGAGTTTCACATTTACACAAGAATATATTTTAAAGTTCAAACTCTATCCCTGTTATTCATTTATGTTCCCCAGATTTTCAACCCACTCCATCATTATTGCTTTCATTTGTTCATACTCCAACATCGATATATCATCCAGCTTATTGTTTTTGTGGGATCTATAATTTTGTCATATCCTTCTTGATTGATTTCCGATTCATGGGTTTTTTATTTCATGAGATCTGTAAATTGTTTCATCTTTTCAACTTCGTCGGTCGCCATGGATGTCGTTGATATTATAAATTTCTCATATGAACTGCCACGTTATTGATTTCATCAAAAACTATCAAATCCGTATATGGATAATTGGTTTTGGTTTGATTATTGCAAGGATATTGCAATATTATATATTATGTTGAATGAATGAATGAGTTGTTTATTATGAACAAGGGAATATATTAGCTACAATATTTTGTAGCTAATTGGCTAAAATATTGTGCTATAAACTGTGGGACCCTGACTCTTTTTGTGGGTTCTGTGTTCTTTTTGCGGGTCCCTGATTAATTTCTTATATATTTTTTTGTGGGGGATTGTAGCCAATTGGCTATAAAAATTGTAGCCAAGTTATCACCTATAAACAATATTTGTTTTGATAATATACGTGATTAGCAAGTGTTACCATAGATGTTTATTATGGATCTTGATTGGCTTCCTTGTACTGGTTTAACGCAACAAAGTTTTGATTTTACCAAAACTGGCATTTTTCTTTTATTTCTTGGGTCAATTTATCAATCTTACCAAACAATGGAGTTAATCACAAATTCTTTATCATTTTTACTTTCCTACATTTCTATTCTCTACTTCATTTCTATTCTCTAAAATTCCCTCTGCCAAACATTTGTGTTGTAGCATACGATGACTCGAGACGTTGAGAGGTGTTGAATGTTTGTTGAGACAAAGTATGATTACAAGTAACTTGTACATTTTACGTTATGTATCAAGTTATACGTTTGTCATCAATCAAAACGAACAAGACTGTATAGATTAAATATCGTAATATTTGCGCTAACAGGTTGTATTATATATCAAACGAACCAAACTAAACAAATTGCTTGATATAAAACAACCAAAGTCAACGGTTCTTGTTTAACGCTGCACTTTTCTAAATCCAAACATAACCTAATGTCTGATAATGCTTAATAATGATTTTCCTTTGCATCATGGTATTCGGTATGCAATCCCTTGTTACCACTAATTTGAATTCCATTAAGCTAAGCATGCTTCTTCATGTTGTTCCATACCTACTTAGGATACATTAGTTAATACCTTAATAGAGCATACTGAGAACCCGACCAGTTTCTGAAGGCAAAACTAATGAAGAAATCAGAGGTGTCTCCTGCGAACAACTACTCAGGAATCAGTTCAAATAAATAAAAATATGTTTACCTTCGTATCCACCACATCTAAATTATCAAGACTAACTTTTGATTACCATACGAACATGGCTGAATGTTTATCTACAAAAGAAACAATAAGTGACCAAAACCTGAACTCGAGCACGAACATTGAGATCCAGTGAAATATAGTCAGACAAACATACCTTTGATTAATGAGTTTGAATGATATTGGTATATGGTTTTTCTAGGTCGCTTCAGGCCTTTTTTCTGGTTGACCATGGGTCAAACAAATTATCCAAATCTATTAGACATGACATAGCAAAAATAATTCATCCCAAAACATGCAACAACATATCTCAAAATCAAGCTGAAATCATTACCTATACATGTTAACAAAGAAATAGGTATAGCAGTTTACCTTTTTCTTGGACGAATGCAGAACAAACCGGCGTTGCATGGACATGTATCATTAGGTTTTTTAAGATCACGTAGTTTAACATATATCAACTTAACTCATTCAAATATCTATAGAACAATTACCATCAGATATCATCAATAGCGATCATCTTCAATATCTATTACTCAAATCACCTGCAACAACCATCCAAATACACAATTAAAATCAAGGAAAAATTAAACAAAAATGGTGCAAAAACAACAATCGTATTGGGTGTTTTTTGTTCCGGATTTTGTTTTAGGGTTTTGTGTTTGTTTTTGCTTGGAGGAAGAGAGACCGAATTAAAACTTATCCTAATATGAATCGTATCCATGATAATCTTCCCATATAATTGCTTAAAATAAATATCAAACTAAATATAATGCAACTAAATAATAATTCCATGCCTTTATAGATTTTAGGTTGCAAAATAAATACCAAACATTGTGTTGGTGCAGTGGTTAACATATATGTTGTACTTATTCACAACCAAGGTTCGAATCCTGTTTAATGGTTTTTTGGGACGAATTAAAATCTGTTTTTAGTTGCTAAACCATTGCTCAGGTGGCTTCAATTGTGATGACATGGCAATAATCTTTGCATAAAAAAATTAAAAAATTGCTTACATTGCCACAATGTGATGACATGGATGATAATGAATTACATGGCAATGAGGTGGCGTTTTGTTGATTTATCTACGTGTAACGCCTCCTGTTATATATAATATAGAGATATATAGTGAAGCGTTCAAATGAGAAGCCTAAATTTGGTGAGAACGCGAGAAGCAATCATAGTCACTCATTTTATCCTCCTTTAATACTGATCTAATGACTAATATTAGTTAATCAACTTTTTGAAAATTTCTAAAGAAATTTTGAAAAATTTTTAAAAATTTTTCGAAAATTTTTTAAAAAATTTTCGCAAATTTTCAAAAAAAAATTTCGAAATTTTTTTTTTCGAAAAAAATTTTTCCGAAAATTTTTTTTCCGAAATTTTTTTTCTGAAATTCTTTTTCGCCACATGTGAAAAAAAAATTAGAAATTTTCACGAAAATTTTTTTGTCACGTGGGAAAAAAATCGTCACACGTGAAAAAAAAAATTTCGTCGCATGTGAAAATTTTTTTTCTTCGTCACATGTTAAAAAAAAATTCCATCACATGTGAAAAAAAAATTTCGTCACATGTGAAAAAAATTCGTCACATGTGAAAAAAAAATTTCATCACTTGTCAAGAAAAATTTCGCAAAAAAAATTTTCGAAAATATTAGCTATTAGATCAAAGTTAAAGGAGGATAAAATGAGTGGATAGGATTAGTTCTCGCGTTCTCACAAAAATTAGATTTTTCACATGAATGGCCCCATATATATATATATATATATATATATATATATATATATATATATATATATATATATATATATATATATATATATATATATATATATATATATATTTTGATGAAAAATAGATTGCTAGGATTGTTCCATTGGATATATGAAAAATATGGAATCTATATTAATTTCAACTCGCATCGAGGAATGGTTATCTATATTAGTGAAATTTAATTACTCGTTGTTTCAAGTTATTGTTTATATTTTTTCTTTCTGAATTGTCTCAAAATAATTGTCCACTTCCATTAATAGATAAGAAATTTATACTAGATTTATCATATTACCTCCGGTTGAAGTTATTATTTCAAACTTGTAAAGAAAAAAAAGAAGTTATAAACTAATTAGTTAAGCATGTTTTGTATAGGGAGTTGAGACCAAAGAAATGGAAATGGACTCATTTCTATCGTTTGGTAGCATAGAGAAAAGAAAAAAACGGAGAAATACAAATTCTCGAGAAAACAAACTACTTGTAATTTTATTTCTCCCAATTCCTAACCTTTTTGAATGGAAATGCAAATTCTCCGCTTTTTTCTAATATAAAATCAATACGGAGTAGTATAAAACACAAAGTCACGTGAGTTTCACATTTACACAAGAATATATTTTAAAGTTCAAACTCTATCCCTGTTATTCATTTATGTTCCCCAGATTTTCAACCCACTCCATCATTATTGCTTTCATTTGTTCATACTCCAACATCGATATATCATCCAGCTTATTGTTTTTGTGGGATCTATAATTTTGTCATATCCTTCTTGATTGATTTCCGATTCATGGGTTTTTTATTTCATGAGATCTGTAAATTGTTTCATCTTTTCAACTTCGTCGGTCGTCATGGATGTCGTTGATATTATAAATTTCTCATATGAACTGCCACGTTATTGATTTCATCAAAAACTATCAAATCCGTATATGGATAATTGGTTTTGGTTTGATTATTGCAAGNNGAGCTCTTTACAATGAACCGCATGTTCCCCAAAGGAATCCAAACATGCCTTGCGACAAACAGGGCATATCTCATCAACCGGAAATAATGGAATCATAAGGCGATACTTAAGGATAGTACGATATTCCACCGGTGACATATGCTGACCTAGCCCGTCTATGGGGATAGCTAATAGAAAATCCTGAGCATGTGGTGCGCGTAGACACTCAAAAACAGCTTTCTGTCTCACAGTCATGTCAAAATGAACTTCCATATCCTTGACCATTTCACTAAAAAGGGCACTCGCCAGTGTTTGTTGGGCTTTAGAGGGGACGGTGTCCTTATTAGTGAAACCACTAAAATCAAAGCTTGGAATCGTATCACGAAGACAATCCAGAGCAGAAACATAATCAACATCCATACCACATATGCCACTGTCACGTAAGATGTGGTCTTGTAGCACCCAAGATTGGGCCCTCGATGCCACAAAAGCATAAGAGGAAACCACTTTTGCCGAGTACAAACCCAAACCACCCAATCGAATGGGCAAAGAAGAAAGTCGCCATTGTAAGTCTCCAAAGAAAGGCCCTCCACAAACCACTATGTTCTCGATCGACTCACGCAATCCTTTGTCAAAGAACAAAGCTGCATCCTCCATGTGTACAGGTTGACAAGTCCTTAAACCAAAAAAGAGTTTAGCAATACCCATACATGATCGAAGCAAAAGGAGCTCACTCTGCGGGTCATGTAACTGTGCGGGTCATTATTGCTTTCATTTGTTCATACTCCAACATCGATATATCATCCAGCTTATTGTTTTTGTGGGATCTATAATTTTGTCATATCCTTCTTGATTGATTTCCGATTCATGGGTTTTTTATTTCATGAGATCTGTAAATTGTTTCATCTTTTCAACTTCGTCGGTCGTCATGGATGTCGTTGATATTATAAATTTCTCATATGAACTGCCACGTTATTGATTTCATCAAAAACTATCAAATCCGTATATGGATAATTGGTTTTGGTTTGATTATTGCAAGAATATTGCAATATTATATATTATGTTGAATGAATAAATGAGTTGTTTATTATGAACAAGGGAATATATTAGCTACAATATTTTGTAGCTAATTGGCTAAAATATTGTGCTATAAACTGTGGGACCCTGACTCTTTTTGTGGGTCCTATGTTCTTTTTGCGGGTCCCTGTTTAATTTCTTATATATTTTTTTGTGGGGGATTGTAGCCAATTGGCTACAAAAATTGTAGCCAAGTTATCACCTATAAACAATATTTGTTTTGATAATATACGTGATTAGCAAGTGTTACCATAGATGTTTACTAGTTATAATACCTGTGCACGCACAGGGTTTTTAAAATTTCGTTTTGATTATGTATTATTATCGATTAAGAAATTAACCACTTAACATGTTTCAATTGGTTTTACTTGGTGAACTAAAAATAAAAAATCATATGTAGATATGTTATAATCTACCTATTATTTTAGGAGAATGTTTTTGGATTAAAAATTATATTTTATTATTCAAGTAAAATCACATGATGATACTTGACTTGCATGACATGTTAGTGATATATGCTTTTAGTTTTGCAAACTCATGCTATCAATTTACGATATGTTTTGTAATTGTGGTATTTCTTTTACTTATAGTTTCGTTAAAATATATAGCATATTTAGATAGCTTTAAAGATTGATTCATTTTTTTGATTATGAATAACCATCATACCATGTTTACTAATGTACTTTTTTGTTTGAAAAATTGCATTTTCATAACTTTATGCTATTTACTTCTCATGTTTGATCATAAAATTACCAAATTAACTCAGATGCTTACACTATAGTTTCTTTATTACAAAAAGAGAAACAAAAAAAAGATGTGACGGGTAGAACTCAAATTTAATCTTATGTTTATATCTAATGTATAAAAATAAGTTTTCTTTGAGACTGAAGTATATATGGAAATTATAATTTCGAATTATATAACGTAATAACCTTATTAAAAACTATATATGATTGCTTAATAATTCTCATGTACAAATTTTAATTCGTTTATAACGGCCAACTATTACGTTTTATTTTTGTTTTTTTATGAAACATTACGTCAATGAATAAAGTTAGGTTATCACCTAAATAGTTTTTTTTTTTTTTTTTTTTTTTTTTTTTTTTTTTTTTTTTTTTTTTTTTTTTTTTTTTTTTTTTTTTTTTTTTTT